>VWZV01000261.1:127627-233527 GCA_013397155.1 Irena cyanogastra
CAGAGCTGTTTCCCACAGATCCAGGGGCATCCCAGCTGCGCTGATGCTTTTATCAAACACCCTCACAGGTCTGTGAGGGTTAATTCTAACACACCTGTGTGGAAAAAGAAATCTGTGGTTTTCAGCTGCTGTGCAGAACAAGAGAGTTGTTAAAAGTCTGGAGAGAATGGAGTTTTCTGGTGATATTTAATCTTGTGTCCAAAGATGCCTGAACAGGTTCCTCTCTCCCCCTCCCGAACTGGCAAAGTGAAGCTTGGGAGTAAAAGCTCTTCTTTATGCAAAATGTGTATGTGTATAAAACTCTTAGGTATAGTATTAACATATTTAAATTATCATAAAAATAAATGGTGCACCAAAACCTTCCCTGCTTCTTTTTTTTTCCCTCTTAAAAAATAGTTATGGATATTATTCTCAGAGAAACGTCTTATGTGTGGGCATGCTAAGAATTCATGATTTCATTGCACAGCGGAGAATATGTGAGTTTTATGTGTGATTCACAAAGAAAATTAGGTGTGAAAGTGGGATAAGTACTGGGATGTACAGTAGATTGCTACCTCCAAGGCAAGATTTACATACAGATATTTGTGTTGTGGTATGGAACCTACTTATTGTAACCATAAAAATTATTTGTACTTCGATTTCCGTGGAGTCAAATTTTAAATACGTAAAAGGTAGTTAATTCTTCCAAATGAGTTTGGAAAAAAATGCCAGGGGGACAAGATGCAGCAGAGACCATAGAAACAGCCTCGTCACATGATGCAGCAAATGGGAACCAGAAATTTGCAGCAAATGGGAACCAGAAATTTACAGCAAATGGGAGCCAGAAATCCCCATTAAGAGCCCTATATTGTGTAGAATCAATGTAATCAGCCATCACTGCCTGAAAAAAAAAGTATTTTACATATTGCTATCCAATTTCTAGAAATGATTTTGCTGTAAGAAAAAGGAGAAAGCCCGGAATAACAAAACGAGATGAAATGCTCAGAGCTCAATTGTTGCACATTTTTATCCACGTCTTTTAACAGGGCGAGAAATCCGGTGGAAATTATTCAAATTCAGACACGTGGCAGAGAAATGGGATCTGCAAAATAATAACTGTAATAGCATTCAATATAAATACGGTTTTAATGAAATCAAGGTTCCTGTCTCCCTTCCCCACCTTCTCCCAGGGTTTCCCACATTGATGATTATCAGCAATCACCCCGGGTTCTCCTGGCCAGCCCGACACCCTGGGACAGCAAATCATTTTTAATGGGGACCAAAAGAGGGAAACTGAGGGCTGCCTGGATTAACTATTTTGCCCAAGGTCATAGGCAGGTCGATTTATGGGTAGGGACAGAAATTAAGCTGGGGCTCCATCACTTGAACAGCACTGTCACACAGCAGCAGATGTGTCACACAGCTGGAATGCACCCCAAAACCCTGCCAGCACCCCTGCACTCCTGCAGGGCAGGGATTGAGGATTCCTCAGGAATTACAGACAACAGGGAGAGCTGGTTCCATGAACACACACTCACCAAGGGCCATCCCATCCACTCCAGTTCCTATTAAGCCTTTTTCAGACCTGAGCAATTTTTTAACTCACACTCTCCTCTGGGCTGAAACACCTGGATTTGGATTTGGCAGGTCCAAGGACAAGCTAAAACAGCATCTTAGCCCCAGCCTGACACGTTCCAAAGATCTCAGCTGAAAGGTGGCAGAAACCTGAAATCACCTCTGATCAGCAAGCAAGATTTACCCTTAAACCCAGCTCAAAATCCTGCCTCACCCAGCACTGGGCTGAGCGCAGACATCCTCAGCCTCCCACAGCCTGTTAAAGCTGGGAATTTGCCCTCTGATGGACACAGGTGGCTGAGGACCACCCTGCCTGCTGCCAGTGGCCAAAGAACAGATGATTTTTCTCCTCAAATCTTCCTCACATCACTGATTTCTGCCCATATTACACAGCTCAGCCGTGGAGCTGCTCCAGCAGGAGCCGGGTGCTGGGGAAGGTGGCACAGCTCTGCCACGAGCTGGGCCTCTTGTTTGAGCATCCAGGACTGACAATTCCCCTCTTTTCAAGGCACATTTTAGGAGAAAGCAGCCAGGTTTGTGCAAATGATGTTTATTTTTGTTGTTACAGTCTGGGTATTCTCTTATTCCCACTCAGTGCTACAGATTAACAAAATAATTCAGGCACCACCTATCAATTCCTGATAGTTTTGCACCCATAATATCTATTACCCCTAAATGAAGTATCTGACTGCTCAAGTTTGTAAAAAAATACTCACAAATATTAGCAAAACACTCTGCTAGCTGCTCCCTCACAGGAATTTTTACCTATTGACATTACCACTATTTTGTATGTTGGTTTGGTTTGGCTGGCTTGTTTTTTGTTTTTTTAAAGTGCAACAAATATATTTACCTTTTTAGGTATAATTTTATCCGAAAACCTAATAAAAAGGCAGTAAAGAAACAAAGTTAGCTATTAGATAACAGTTCTTGCTGCCAAAAGCCATAATCTGACACAGATTGAGCCTGGTACAGTAGTCAATTAATGGCTCAGTGCTCATACAATAATGACCTACTAACCTGACGGTGTGTTGCTCTCACATTTTGCTGTCCCCTGGGATGCCACTGTCACTGTGTTATCTATTGCCTGCTTCCCTATCAAAGAAAATAAGCAGAGCTGAAATGTATGTACGCATCAAGCTCTGTAGTTCATTGCACACCAACCCCAGCAACTGGAGGAACAATAGATTTATAAGTTTATCCTACATTAAACCAAACATGCCTGACTGCACTGTAAATTACTAAATAATAAACCAGGTGGTGTAAGATCCTGACTTGGACAGAATATAAAAATCTATCAACCTGTAAAATACAATAACCATAAACGTGCTATGCAGCTGATGGCTCAGGTAAACCATCCACCTCCAGCAGCAGAGGTTTTGCTGGAGTAAATTGCAACAAAAGGTTTACTAAATTTAGGTCTGGAGCACTTCTTCATTTTAGGCAACACCATCAATAGGAGAAATATAATTGAGCTAAAACCAGTGGCAAATGTGCTTGTTTTGTTTACATTTCTTTGTTTCTAATGGAGCTATTTCATGGTAATGTGCTGTGTTTCCCAGCATATTGCCACGGGCATTTAGTCTGATCTCTAAAGAGAAGATGAACTACTGCAGAAGGGCATCTTTCTTCGGGATTCAAACTTCACATTCAAATTAGCTTGAAGTACTACAGGAGGTGCAAAATGCAGAACGCTGAAAGGTCAGGGCACTCACATCCTTTGAATGGACTAAATCTCAATTTAAAAGAAAGCCCCAGCAGTTGTGTTAGTGCAATAAAATATTTTGCACGCCTCTGTGCACACCATTAGTCCCACCCCAAATGATATCCCAGATTTTTAAAAGGTCCTACCTTTGCTCCCAAAATTAATTGCCACAAACCACAGAAAACATTGTCTCAAGACGTTCAAAAAACGACTCAGTAAATCAGAACTCCAAAATCCACAATATTAATTAATTCCCTTTTCGGAGCTTTTCGAGAAGCCAAGCAGGTTAAATTTATATGATTTACAAACAGTGTTTACATTCATAGAGAGACAACTAATTGCTGCACGGCTTGACATCATTACAGGGAAATGCTGGGGGATGCAGACAGTTTAATTAGGGGTGGCTTTAAGTTCACAACACGACTGGTACCACAGTGCCTTACTAATGTGCTTATATGGGATGATCATACACACCACAGCTTTTATTCTTTCTGTACTCTTTGTCTGTACAACAGAAAATAAAGTATTTTTCCCACGCAGGCAAGCTGACACAGTGTATATTTCCCCCTCGATTTTATTCACTTGCTTTGCAGAGCATAAAGAAATGTTTCTTAACCTAACAAAGTGCATATTCAATTGCAGATGCGTGTGCCTTGCTGATCCATGAGCAAACACACACAAATCCTGGGCTCAGCCTCTCCCAAATTCCCCCATTCAAGGCAAACTCCCACTGAAATTAATGGGGACTCAGCACCCCATCATAATTTCCCTGGATTGAACCTCATGTGAGCCCACACAATGAAAGTGGGGCTTAAAGCTGTTCCCCCACATTTCTTGGGAGGAAAAATGGGAATTGCAGGAAGCACCTGAACTTCAACAAGGAATGGGCCCAGTGTGCATCTGCCAAGGGCAGATAAGGGGGGCTCTTACAACCTGTTCTCATCACAGAATAGTTTTTCTCTTGGCAGAGTGAGGACAGATCCCCTAAGCACCCTACTCATTTCTTTTTAAGCAAACCATGCTGAAATATTTTTCTCCTGTTTTTATGAGGTACCTCCATCACTTATTTTCCACAGTGGTTTCTGCATTGTTGGGCAGGGGAGCACAGCACTGCAGCCCTGGAATATCAGGGTCTTTTACTGCTCCTCCCACTGGCCAGAAGAGACCTTCAGAGAGCTGATCTTCCTGTTCTAGTCTCAGAATGGATGTTCCCATGCTAGCCTTAGTTCTAGTTCCTGTCCTAGTCTCAGCATCTGTTCATCTCTGTCTGCCTGTGCAACAGAGCCTTTTCACTCACCAGGAAATGAAACCCCTTGGGAGACATATAAAAGGGCAGAATTATTTCAAAAAGCAGTTTGTGATATGGAAAAAAATACAACATCCAATTAAAAATGCACAAGTAACTCAGGTAAGAAGAACATGAGTGTCAATACAAGGGTGCAGGAGGCAGGAATCACCAGCTGTTGTTTTCTTAGCACTTGGTTTAGGAACCACACCACAGCTCCAACTCCCATTGTTCCCAATCCATGGAGTAACAGCATCTCTCCAGGCAGGAGCAGCTGCTGGTCTCATCTCAGCAGCTGATGGTGTGGCAGAGAAAAGAGGTGGCCTTTATTCACCACACCTACACTCACAGGTTTTGATTTCACAAACAAAATCACTGGAAAAGTTATAGAAGGAGACTGAAAACTTTGAATTTCCATTTAGCTGCATGAATTTTAGTCTTGGACATGTGGAAAAAGATTAGCACTGAGCTCTGCTTGCCAGTCACAGTGTCCATGGAAAGTTTTCCTGCACTGGTTAGAAATTCAGGTAATTTTCTGGCGCTGCATTTTTGATACGTAACTCCGTGTTACAACAACTGGCAGTGGTGAAGTTGTTACGGTCTATTTATCTGTATTTAATTATTTTTATGCACCCATCACTGTAGCATCTGGATCAAATGTAATAATGCATTAAATTAAACTGTCTAGAGTGGAAAACACAAACTGTTACCATCCCCACAATGCCCCAGCCAGTCCAACACCAGCAGGGTGACAAAGACAAGATCTTCCAAAGAGCAGGAGTTCAATGGCCAGAGACAGGACAAACAAGTGTGAAATGCTGGATTTTGCATAATAGAACCCCACAATGGCTTGGGTTGAAAAGGACCTTGAAATTACCCAGTGCCACCCCTGCCAGGGATCCAGGGGCAGCCCCAGCTGCTCTGGGCCCCTGTGCCAGGGCCTGCCCACCCTGCCAGGAACAATTCCTAATTCCCAATGTCCCATCCAGCCCTGCCCCTGGCAGTGGGAGCCATTCCCTGTGTCCTGTCCCTCCATCCCTTGTCCCCAGTCCCTCTCCAGCTCTCCTGGAGCCTCTTCAGGCCCTGGCAGGGGCTCTGAGCTCTCCCTGGAGCTTCTCCTCTCCAGGTGAGCACCCCTAGGTGTCCCAGCCTGGCTCCAGAGGGGCTCCAGCCCTGGAGCAGCTCCGTGGCTCCTCTGGATTTGCTCCAACAGATCCACACCCTGCCTGTGCTGAGGATCCCAGGATTCAGGGCTCCAGGCTGGGTGTCATGAGAGGGGAATAGAGGGACAGAACCAGGCACCAAATGAGATGTCTCAGGTAGGAAGGAGCCTGCCAGGCCTTTCTTTTGGAGCAGCTTCCTCTGCATCTGCATTTTCATCTGGTCTGGGAAGCCTCAGAGATGCTGAATGAATGAAGAGATCCAGCTGAGATATTTAGAAAACCAAGACTATAAATATTTTCGCCTCTCAGTAGCCTGGAGCTCTGGACAACCTAACAATGGTTAAAAGAGGTAAATTTTGTTCCCCTTTGTACACAACCCTATTGATTTCACATTTCACACTTTAAGAAAGTGCTGAGATCATTATATGTCTTTTAATAGATTTTGACTCCGGAGACAAACATGTTGAGGGCTGTCATCACCAAGATGCCTGCTGTCATTGTGCCATCTTCTTAACCCAACGTAAGGAAATTCATATTTAGTGAACGAGGAAATTACTTTGGGTATGTATCATTCAAATCCTTAAGGATTATTGGCTAATTAGGAGCACAGTAATGTAAATTTGCCTTGTGTCAGGTTTTCAGGAACAGTAAAATAACATAATTAAGCAGTGAGCAAAGTAGATCATTTAAGCTACTCTTCACTGACAAATGTATATGATGTCTAAATATACCATGGGCTTCTAAACTAGTAACTAATGAGAACTGACTGGAAAGTCTAAAACAATGGTTTCAAAGAGAAATCGAGTGCGTTAATCCAGAGTAAATAGCTCCAACCTGCACTTGGTGGCATTGAGGAGGAGGAGGGGGATGTTCTCAGCCTCTCTGGCTGCCTGCCTGTGTCCCTGGCTGGTGGCAGAGGTGCACTGTGAGCTGCAGAGGCGGCCCAGAGCCCTTCCTGCTCCGTTTCACAAGAATCCTGTGAATCCCTGCAGCTGCAGCAAAGAAAAAAAAAATCTCCTCATGGAAATTCAGCACAAACCCAAACAAGGTCTTTGCATATGCAATTGCACGCGTGGTTTGGGTTTTTATAACCTGGTTCTTCTTTTTTCCTGCTCTGGTTCACCCTCTGTTTGCTGGGTGGTGACTTTGCGCGACACACACGACCAGAGCCTCCTGTGATCTGGTACATGACCCCGGCTTTGCTCCTTGTTCCAGCAACCCCAGCTGAAACCAGTCCCCGTGAGGGTCTCTGTTACATCAGGACAGTGGCACGATGTGGAGAGGGAAGTGACACGAGCTGGTGGCAGAGAGCAGCCACCTGCAGAGGATCCTCACCTTCCGAACTGCTCCCAGCGCTCCCACGAACCGCGGAAAATTATTCACACAAACTGCACGGCCAAATCCTCCTCAGCCCCTCCTCGGAAACATTAATATTTGGAAGTGCAGATGTTTCAGTTTAATATCTGGCCCTCAGCACTGCAGCAGAGGATGGGTGGGTACCTCAGGCAGGAGTGGGAACATTTTCAGTGCTCCACCAGAGGCACGTACTGACCTCTGAGATCCTGCAGCTGATCAGCTCCCCAGAGCAGGCACAGGCAGAGATCTCCTCTGATATCCCTCAGATGAGGACAGCTTCCTGCTCACTCTCCCCTAATTTATCTCTTGCTCCTGGGTGTGGCAGTGCTCCCAGCCAGGGCTGATGCCATCACCACCACCTTCCAGCCTGGAGTCCTGGCTCGTCCCTTCTTGCTCAGCGTTTTGGGTGGCTGCCACCTGCCAGTCATCACTATGTGGTGAAGAGCTCATGGAAAAACCCTCTTGGAGCTTCCCCTTGGGACAACAGCTCACAGGTGGGGCTTTGCATGTCAGAATTCCAGGGTTTCCTGCTTTTCCCACTCACAGCTCTCTGCCAGTTCACTCTTACCCTTTTCTTCCTTCTCACACCAACCTGAATGTTCCTGCCTTCTGCACATGGCTGGGATGATGAGATCCAGCTGCATCCATGGCATGAAGCAATCGTGTTCCCTAGTTTATAGTGAAGGTTTCACAATTCCAGCACTGGGAATAGATTCAGGATGCAGGAGGTGGTTGTTGCCAGAGCTGCAGCTTGGTGTGAGGCACAGAAGAGGTGGCAAGGACACCAGACACACCTTGCACTGATCCCCTCCCTGGAGGATTTAAAGCTGTGTGGATGTGGCGCTTGGGGACTTGGACAGACGTGGCCCTGGCAGTGCTGGGGAATGGTCGGGTCAATGGGCTGGGAGAGTTTTTCCAACCTCAAGGATTTGTTGATTCCATGTTTTTTTCCACTCAACCACCAGATCTGGAAACACCTGAGAAGAAGGGGCACTGCTGTAGCAGACACCTGGAGAAGTGCTGGCATTTCCTCTGACACAGCCACCAGCAGAAGTGCTGGCATTTCCTCTGACACCCTTTGCTAACCAGAGTGTCCATTCCAGCCTGATGGGCACCAACACTCAAACATCCACAAAAAGTCCAAACCTCAAACACTGAACCTCTGCTAAGCTCAAAATAATCCTGCAATTAAAAGTGTTCAAACTCAAACTCACCCTGGCTGCAAACACAAATAATTCACTTTGGGTTCCATGCTGGAGTTTGCAATTACATTGAAGAAGTCATTTACAACTGTCTGCTAATCAAAGAGATAATATGTAGAATAAGTGTTTCACAGCAATTAAATCTTTTTTTCTCCCATTAACTAAAAAAGGTTATTTTGCAGCCTCTTTGTGCTGAAATGTAACAGCACAAATATAGTACTTTGTTATCAGTTTAAAAACTGAAACCTCTGTGCATCTCTTTTTTTTTTTTTCCTTCTGGATTCCAGTTAAGTAAAATTGCCTTTCATGAGAAATGCTTGCAAATTATCAAAGACTTCCTTTTAAACAAGCTCAGAGAGTATGGAGCAAATGCCTTCCTTCCAAAGTAATTGGAATTTCTATCTAAATTATTCTTGGACAAATTAAAAGTACCAAATATAAGTCAATTTTTATTGGGAAGAATTCTATTATAGTTTGTAATAAAGGAAAACTAAAAAACATGCTGCAGCATCCTTGGAAAAGTAGAAAGTATTTTAGGAAGATCGAGAGCTCTCAGCCTCCTATGATGCTTATTAAAAACTACTTTCAATGAGGTGATTAGGGAGAAAATTGTCAAGTAAGCAGAGAAAAAAAATTACTTCTCAGCCTAATCAGTGTATCACAGAATTAGTGCTTTCCTCCTTTAGAGATAACATCCAGCTGCTGGGCTTGTCACCATGGATAGAGGCTATTCTGATTTTATACAGGCTAGCTTTTAAATATTAATTTTTCATAAAAAGGAAAATAATTTCATAGCTAAAACCTCCCCCCTCCTTCCTGGCTCTTCATTTCAGCCCAGAAAAGGGCAGCTGTCACCCCAAAATGAAGATATTTTTAGCCCTCTGTGTCTAATCGTGGTGAGAGCCAGTAAAATAAATCAGCGAGGAGTAAAAGTAAAATTTGCAATAACCTGATACTACTGCCTCATCCTCCCACATCTCAGGACATAAAACTTACTGTCAGAAGAACTCACAGCACAAGAATTAATCAAGGAACTCTTAAAATACTCCAAGCACCTTCCTTCTGATGACTAATTTGCCTTTCCTATTGCAAACTACTAATTTTTTATCTCAATCGATATGTACAAATATCCCTTCCCATCAATCACCCGGGGCAAGGCCAAACTCCCACTATTTATGTAAGACTGACTAGAGGATGAAACAAAAATTGACTACAGCAAAGCTGGGCCGGTGTGACAGCTCCGGAGGGAGGGAAGGGGAAGGGGAAGGAGGGATGGGAGCAGGTGGAACGAGCACCTTGGGGAGGAACCAGGGGCTCGTGGCAGAAAAAACCTTCACCAGGCAAAAGGAAAAATCAGGGGGTGGCAGAGCAATGGAAAGAGCCCCAAAGAATCTCTTAGAAATGCCCAGAAGCCCCAGAGGAAGAAGTCCAGGATGAGCAGGGAAAAGGGAACAATAGAAAAATGTCTGAGATGTGAGAGAAGTGCCCAGATTGCTCTGTGGAGAGAAGAGAGGCCAGAAAAAATACAGAAATAAGTCAGATTGAATCGAGTGACCCCAGCAGAGCCCAGAAGGACTGAGGGATGTATCAGGCAGGGCTGTTTTCTCTATCCAGCTGCACAATCAAGGAGGATGGAGGAGGAAATCCACGGAAGCATTTGGAGATGAAGCAGCACTGGAAGGAGCGGGCAGGTAAGGACTGGTCCATGTGAGGCAGACACATCCTGCACAGCTGCAGACAGCTGCAGACAGCTGCCCGGCATTCCTGACCCCACAGGAAAACCCATGGAGAGCCCACGGAGCTCTAGACAAGCCCAAAACCTCGGGCTGGCTCAGATGTGCCCAGACCTGCCCCAGGGATGGACACAGCACCGCTCCAAACCTCAAATCTTGGATTGCAAACTGCAGGGGAACACTGCTGCACACACACAGAAACCCCGGGCTCCTACTGGGGCTGTGCCGCTTCAAGGATGGGGAAACTCTACTCCAGTGTGAATTCTGAGGCTGATTCATGCTGAAGAGCTGCAAAGGAGAGCAGTGGGAAGAGGCAGAAGTGGCCACTGTGTCTCTGCTCCCATGACACGCTCTGCTAAGGAAGCGTTTTCACTGGAAAAATGAAAATAGCAAACAGGTGAAAGGATTTAAAGGGGTTTCTAAGAAAGATGGGGACAGACTTTTTAGCAGGGCCTGCAGTGACAGGACAAGGGGGACTGGTTTAAACTAATAGAGGGGAGGTTCAGACTAGATGTAAGAAAGATTTTATGATGAGAGTGGTAAAATACCAGCACAGGGTGCCCAGAGCAGCTGGGGCTGCTCCTGGATCCCTGGCAGTGCCCAAGGCCAGGTTGGACATTGGGGCTGGGAGCAGCTGGGACAGGGGAAGGTGTCCCTGCCATGGCAGGGGTGGCACTGGATGAGCTCTAATGTCCCCTCCCACCCAAATCATTTAATGAATCCTTCCAGGAGCACCAGGCCCGTGTTCTTCACCTTCCCACCCACGAAATTCCCTCTGCTTGGGCTGAGCTTTCCCTGGAGTTCTGCCACCTCTTCCTCACAAGAAGTAGGACCACAGCAGCCTTGGAGCCCAATATCCCAGACCCAGTGAGCAGAGAAAGGAACCAGAGCAGAAAACAGCAGCTCTGGAAACACAACATGTGAATTCCCCAGCACTGACTTGGAGCAGTAGGATGCTGAACCTCGGGAATGCTATTTTCCATGATTTCCATATTTGACTGATAAAAAGGACTTAATCACCAATCTAAAGTCGCTTTGGGCATAAGCACCCCAAACCACACACACTGGGGCTGTGCAGGCAGTGCAGAGCAGTCTGTGGGAAGGGACTGAGAGCAGCCCAAAACAAAGGGACACAGGTGGGAAGGGGCAAAGAGCTTTGGATGGGCTCAGCTGGGAGACAAAGTCAGGCTGAGGGACCTCAGTGGGACTGCACCTGTGAGAAAGTCCCACTATTAAGGTTATAGATGTGCCTAATTACCTCGATGAAATATGGACCAATTTGTTAATTTAAGTGAGCAAAGCAGTAAATCATGTTAAATACGGTGGCACTGTGGTGCTGCTTCTAACAAAAGTGGATTTTGTGGAGAATGAAAAATTTCCGGTCAGAGTTGAGGGCTCTCTCCCTTCAGGGGCACTTGCACACATCTTTCTCCCCTACAAAAAGCATAATGGAAAAGGTATTTTTAAAATAATCGTTAAAAATACCTTAAAAATATGTTTAATAATAAACATTAACCTTTGTGAGATGAGCAAGATATATATATATACACACATATATTTACACATGTTTTAAAACTAGAAAATACATTTCTCTAATCCTTGTGATATTAATCAATTCAGTCCATTAAACCATGACTGAGAGTTTTAAATCAAAGACAAGTTTTTAGATATTATTAAAACAAAACAATCAAAACAATAACATGAAATCCAAGTCCACACAAGCAGGAAAACCCTCCCCACTGCATTTCTTTTCCTCTCTGTCACAAAAAGGCCCCAGAGAATCTAAATTTGACTCTTGGTACCACTAGTCAGATCGGTTTTATTAATTAAGACAAGGAACTTATTGGAATTTACCTTGAAAGACCACACAAGCTATATTATTAGAATAATTCCTTATAAAGAATAGAAACAAAAAAAAAAAGGAGAATTTTAATTGAAATTCTTGTTATATTGGTGTCAGAATAGGTTATTGCACTCACACTGTTACCTTACTCCACCCCTCTAGAAAGCAAAGGAGAGTCCTCTCAAGTTAAGGAATTTATTAAATGGAACAAAGAAAAAAAATGTCAATCCTCTAAAATTATAACAAGAAAATAAATAATAGAGTCATGGAATGGTTTGGGATGGAAGGGACCTTGAAGACCATCTTGTCCCAACCACCTTTCACTAGACCAGACTTTTCAAAATCCCAATAGTTCCAAGTTTAAATTATTTGAATTTTTCTCCTACCTTGGAGTGCATTTGGACACGCTCAGAGCAAACCAGACAAGTTGTTTTATAACAGAATGACTGATGTTATGCTTAGAGAGAGTTTTGAATTTATTTACATTCACAGGACATCTTTTAAATGCCCCCTTTTTTATCAGAGGGGTGCCCACAACATTTAGAAGAAGCTCAAAAAGGTGAAAACTGGAAGTGATGCCCTGAGCTGGAACAGAGACTAGGCAGAGTTAAAGAGTAAAGCAAGGATTTATTAANAGTGCTCGCACAACTCCTGTGCAGGTCCCTGTTCCCCTAGTTTGGTGCCTCTCCAAAATCCGAGTCCTTTGTCCCCGGGCTGAGTATGGCACAGGGAGCAGGAGGAGAGGGCAGGGAAGGAATTCCTGGCCTGGAGGGGATGGCACAGCAGCTCGGGACAGCTCAGATCTGGAAACAGCCTGGCTGGAACCTGCAGATGGCTCTCAAAGTGCTGAAATTTGGGTGTTCCATCAGCTCCATCCCCTCCCACCGAGGCCTCAAACCGAACCTTTCAGCTGTCTGAGAAAGAGAGAAAAATCAGAGCCAAAGGAGCCTGAGCCTCAGGAAGGCTGACAATCCCAGTCCTGCCCACTCATTTCATACCCCACTGAGAGCTGGGTCCCTTTTTAAAGGCTCAGGAGGCACGAGGGGAATCTTCCCAGGAATTTGGCTACTTTGGAGAGCAGCAGCTCTGCTGGAGCGTGCCCTGCTCCACGGGCACACGTGGCATCAGCCGGCATCGCGCCTAAAGATTATCAGGCTACACTGAATATTAATTCAGCCCTGTGCTTACAGAATGACAAACTCAATCAGTGAATTTATTGGAGACATATTTAAGAAGGGGTATTTATGGATTAGGCACAGATTTTAGAAATGAAATGGGAGACAATCTAACAAATCTATCAGGAATAAGATCAACAACTTAAAGTTTAAACCAATCATCTTGAGTATATATTTGAACTTGGATATGCAGATGTGGTGCACAAGTCCCAATGGTTCAGCAATACACTCAAAGGATCAACAGCCCTATAGACAGCTAAATTACTCGGAAAGCCAGGGAATTTATCAAACATGAATTTCAAAGTGGATTCTAGCCTGCAGGAAAAAATGGAAGTGCCCATTAATGTACATACAAAATAAATGTTGTCTGCAAGCTCATTCAACTATTTATTTTTGACACAGAACTGGCTAAAGATTTTTTAATTTACATAAAAAGGTACAAAGACTGCAACCCCTTTGATGGAAGAGATGGGAATAAATATCCTGCAAAAGAGGGCTTGTTTGTTTTTTAAAGAAGCACTAACAACCTCGCAGGTACCACACAAAGGAATCATTTACGCTCTTTCACATCTATTAGTGCATTATTTATAACTAACTCCAATTTGAGAACGTTGGCATTAAGTCTGTTTCTCACATGTAGAGGAAATTCTTACAAACTGATCATATATTATGGATGAAAATTGTAACAGCTACACTAAAACTAGTTAAGCAGACACGGCTGAATTCCACCAGCATTGGAGGAGGATGGAGCCCTTCTCAACTTAGGTGCTGCCCAACTATTTATTTGTTTTACTGACCAAACCAAAAAGAAAAAAAAAGAGTTAAATTTGTGCATTGCTGACAGAATATTTCTATTTAAAAATTGTTTTTCAGATTAAAAAAGAAATAAAAACCATTGAATCAGCCACAGGCCTTTCCAAACCAAGACCCTGCTTTGATTGTTTAAGGGGAAGGGCTGAGCATCATTAAATCAGAGCAAACTACACATAAATTATATAGAATAAACTTATGGTAACATATTTTAAAATAAAATTCATATTTCACCCACAAGTGAAATAATCTTAAATCCTCCTAACACTTTTGAGACGTGGCCTATTGCCCAACACAAACTTGCCAGAGTTGGCATTCAGAAGAACCCTCCTTCAGAAGAAACTCATTAACTGTGTTGTAATTCATGGGATTTATTCCTTCAGTCTTGTGGCTCAGGGAGTATTTTTAAAGCCTCAGACACTTGAACCAAGTTGCTGTGTTGTTCTCTCAGCTTTCACTGAGGTTTAGGTTGTCTTAATTCTTTTCTGAAGCAAACTCCACATTAAGAGTGCTTGGCATTTTAACAATATCAGATTTCACTCTTAGTCGTTCAAGCCTTGTGGCTGACAATGCTGTGTTGCAGAAAAGTTGAATGGCAAATAAGTTTTTTTTCATTCACATCCAAAATTCTCCTTCCATTCCAAAGGGGACCCACTGGCCAAGATCTGCTGGAAGGCCCTGCCACTGCATTCCCCTCCCAAGGCTCCCTCAGGCCAGCAAGGAATGAGACAGAACTTCCCAAAACTGCATTTTAGCTACTGAATTCTTCATTATTTGGAATAATTTGGCCACGGTACAAATGGTGTTGGACTTCAAAGTAGCCCAGTTCTTCAACTGCACTGAATGGAGCAAAAGCAGAAGGAAAGGGATGAATGACAGGAAATATCCTCAATGCCAATCTGCACATCACACCCACGTGGGGTGCAGAACACTTTGCAGGACACTGCAGCCTCCTCTATGTAAGAGGGATTAAATCTGAATTTTAAAAAAAAAATCACACAGGAGCCTCTCATGTTGTCCTTTATTTGTTGTCCTCATAACCAGAGGATGTTTGCTGACATGTTAAAGCCTTCACCATAGTGGAAGGTGTTTGTCCATAGGACCTGAGATGGAGAAAAAATGCTTTATTACTTTATAATACATCACACATAATAAATATTTGCTTAACAAAGCCTGCCTGAACTTCCTGCATTAATCAAAATTGAATGTGGCAGGACTTGTATGATTAACTCAAAAGCCATATTCCAAATGATAAATAAACTAATATTAACCTTGTGTGTTCATTAATAATGCAAGTTCTCCATAGTTCACAAACACAACTGATACAGTTAATTGAAGGTTCACATTTGTAAAATATTCATAATTACAGTTTCAATGTTCTGTTCACTCAGGATCCGACCTAATAAAAATCACATTCCATGTGCTCTTCAAATTTAAACCCATCACTCCTCTTCATTAGGCTCTTGATGTGATGAAACACGGAAATAAACATCATTGCCTGCTCCTAGGGGAGCAGTTGTGGAATTCAGGAGTTCTGTCTCAGCAGAGATTTCACCCTTGGTCCCCAGTTTCTGAGACACTCACTCTCGTAGTCCAGAGACTTAAAAACCTTATGATATTGGCAGCTGCTCTGGGCACCTCTGCCGGGGCTGCCCACCCTGCCAGGAACATTTCCTAATTCCCAATATCCCATCCAGCCCTGCCCCTGGCAGTGGGAGCCATTCCCTGTGTCCTGTCTCTCCATCCCCTGTCCCCAGTCCCTCTCCAGCTCTCCTGGAGCCCCTTCAGGCCCTGGCAGGGGCTCTGAGCTCTCCCTGGAGCTGCTCCTCTCCAGGTGAGCCCCCCCAGGTGTCCCAGCCTGGCTCCAGAGGGGCTGCAAACCTTGGAGCATCTCCATGGTGTCCTCTTCTGGACTTGCTCCAGCAGGTAAATGTAATGTAAATGTAAATGTAAATGTGCCCTTTGAAAAATCCCACAAAATCCCCCAAAAACCCCATACAACAATAAAAAAGCAACGAAAAACCACTACAAAAAAAAACCAAAACCAAACAACAACAACAAAAAAAAACCAAGAAAACAAAAAACCCAAAACAAACAAAAAAAAAAAAAACCCAGAAAACAAAAGAAAAAAACCCAAACAAGCTAAAACCCCTACGAAATAAAACAAAAAAAGCCCAAAATCACATCTCTTACTCACAAGTGTCTTGGGAACAGGACCAGCAGAGCTTTTCTGCCCAGCAGCAGCTCCCAAATGTCCCGAGCCAGACTGACCAGAGGAATGTCCGAGCTCGGCGTGGTCCACGTGCCACGTCCAGCCTGGCTGCTGCAAGGTGCCTTTGCTGTTTTACCTCCAGTTTTGTGTCCATTTATCCCATTAGGAGAATGAGAAGCACCAGAAAATCCTCTGGGACTGGGAAATAAACCTGGATCAGCCCTGAAGTGGGCCAAGCTTGGGAAGAGGTTCTAAGTGCATCACCAAACCCCGGGAAGGACCGACGGCTCTGGGTGAGGGGAATCTCCAGATTTCACTGGAAATATTCACCTACACACCACTCAAAATCCTCTCTGCCTGCTCCTCTCTGAAGCACAGCTTGGCAAAAAATGTTAATGAGCAATTTGGGCAAAAAGTGTTGGCTTTTGAGGCAAACTCTGTGGTTATTCTGGGCTCAGAAGACAAGCGTGTAGCTGGTTATAAAAACCCGTACACAACCTGTGGAGAATCAGGGCCTTTGTGCCTGCAAAGTGCAAGCAAATCACACCTACAGCCCAAACATTCAGCTCTCCACAAAAGAAACTGAATATTTGCTTTGAGTCCCTGTGTTTTTTCCTCCACAAACACTCCTGACAATAAATCCTTTCATGAGATCACTCCTATAAAAAGTTGTAAAGTGAGCAGCCACGGTGCCAACCCAAATGAGGTTTGGAATCTGAGTGAATGCTCTGGTGGAAAGTGCCCGGGTGGGAGAAGCTGCCCAAAATTTTGGCTACACACAGCTGGTCTGTGCACATATGTGATATCCATGGCATTTTCTTTTTTTTTTGCATGGATTGTCTTTAATGCATTAATTCTGTGAAAGTCATCAGGTCCATCAGCATCCAGAGCAGAGGCAGGAACACAAGTAAATGCCATCCTCCCTGCACCATATTTTATGCCTTGTTTTTATTTCCTTGCCTTGCCTTTCAGTGTAAACAGTAGATGTTGTTCTAAGAGGTCACTTTTATGTGCTGGTGCACCACTGAACTGTTTAGGTTTAAAATGACACTACTGTTTAAGACCCAGTAATTTTCAGAACGTCTGATTTACTGCTCTGGCACTCTATAAGCCTCATTTCATACCTCCAAGAATGAACTAGTCAAAGTGTTAAATAAACATGAAGTATAAGGCTTGTTTTCTTTCCAAAAGTGCAAGCACTGTGTTACTCTAATGATTAAATATTGTTTAAATATACAACTGAGTGACTGGTTTCACAGTCGATTCTTTCCCTCTGCTTCATTTTGTGTATTAATTATTTTGTGTTCAGACAAAAGCTTTAATTAAGAAGCATAAAGAGTTTCTGAAGAGTGAAGGAGTAATGGTTTTATCTGCGCTAAACTGATTATAAACAGTTATTTCTGAAGGAAAAAGGCATCAGGGACAAGAAAAAAAAGAAAGAAAGAAGAAAAAAATCTTAACTAAGCTGGAATCTGTTAGAGGTGGAAGGACCTGATCCTGACCCACATTCTAGCACAGAAAAAGTAATCCCATTTACTGATCCCAAATGTTGTGTCCTGAGCCCCACAACACCCCAAAATATCCAACATGCAGGAGTTCAGCCCTTAACAAGGGTGTGGAGGCACTGGTGCATCCTGTGCCCCCCTTCCCACAGCTCATCCCCAACATCCCTGAGGGATTTCATAGCCAAGACCCTTGGGATGAATTTCTAGCTCAGTATATTTAGCAAAGTATCACCAGCCGTGATGTGCCCGAGATAAAGAAGAAATAAAATCACCTCGTGTGATTCTGTGACTCCTAGAGAAAATTCACCCATGGAACAGGGCCCTAAACCCAGGCCCTGCCTCCAACACAGCTTTAAAAGCCATTTTAAGCAGGAGATTAGTAAAACTTTTTAATGCAAAGTAGCACAGATCATTAAATCCTCAGCAAGGTCTGTGCCATAGCAACAACCTCTGACAAATCTTGGAAGAATCAGCAAGAGGGTGAGCCCAAGAGGGAAAGGTGCACACGAGACAGCTTCAGGGAAATCCATCCTCCAGGAAAAGGGTTCCAGGCTTGTGCTTTCCATGTTTATAAACACAGGATTTGGAGAAAATGTGCTTTTTTATGGTCACGTCAAATAAAAAAGGAAGATTAGAGAAGGGAGAAAAAGCATTGAATAGTCAAATAGAGGATATTTTAAATTTTAATTGCAAGAAAACACATCCAGCCCCTTTGCCATTGCAGACCTGATATCAAACTTACTCAAGTTTTTTGGAAGTCATTCCTCTGCCTATAAAGCACTGGGTATCCCAGCCTTTTTCTGGGAATTAAAATTCCGGGAGTAGAGTCAGAGAACATTACAGAACAACATTAACGGCCACTGTAATTCCCTCATTTACAGCCCCCTTCCCACAAGCTGAGAAATTTGCCAAAGCTCCTCTCAGCCCCTTCTGGGTGGTGCCTTTGGCAGCCTGGACTTGCTGGGGCTTTTTCCTCTCACATCCATCAGTGGAGTTTCCAATCAGGGCAGGTCCCTGCCTACCAGGAATCGGTCAGGAGTGGGAAACACGGACAGGACATGGGTGGGACACGGTTTAGAAGGGGAGTTGGCACTGCCTGGGTGGACTCCATCACCTTAGAGGTGTTTTCCAGCCAAAATCAGCCTGTGATTCTGTGAGACAGAGCCACTGGGCTGCCCCTGCCCCGGCGCAGCACTGGGCGCCTCCAAGCAAGGAGGATGCTGAAGCTGCTCAGTGGAAAAGTTTCTGGAGTTGAAAGCAGGACTTGAAATGTGGCAGAAAATTGGCCTGTCAGTCAGTAATTTGATTTTTGGGCACATTCGTGCACAAAGTCAAGGAGGAGAACAAGTTTTTGCTTGGTTGATAAATTTTGGTGTGCCAGGTTCAGCATGTTTGCCAACTTTGTGCCTGCTCAGACCTCAACAAGAGCAGGAGAGTTATAGAAAAAGTCTTGTGGTTTGCATTACAGGTGATCCTTAAGGAATCACAGAATCCTAGAATAGTTTGAGTTAAAAAGGACCCCAAATCCCACTCAGTGCCACCCCTGCCATGGCAGGGACACCTTCCCCTGTCCCAGCTGCTCCCAGCCCCAATGTCCAGCCTGGCCTTGGGCACTGCCAGGGATCCAGGGGCAGCCCCAGCTGCTCTGAGCACCCTGTGCCAGGGCCTGCCCACTCTCCCAGGGAACAATTCCTAATTCCCAATATCCCATCCAGCCCTGCCCTCCTTTATTTTATTTATTTTATTTCCCCTTGTCCTATCACGACAGGCTCTCAGACTCCATCCCACACCTGCCCACGAGCCCAGGCCACTGGCACAAACCTACAGAGGTTCTCCTCCTTCAGTTTTCTGTCTTGGTGGTCTTAAATCAGACCCTCAACATCATTTGAATGTCGGCGCTTTGCTGCAGTTTAATTCCTTTTATTACCAGTCATATCCTGCAGCTCTGACACCACTGAAGGCAGCAGATCTGCGGGGAAATGTAGAATCAAGAGCCACAAGACACTGGGTTACAGTTCAGGAGAATTTGCAAGTTAAGTATATGATGGCTGAGTAAAGATGGAGATGTGTTGTGAAATGTATCATTTCTCCAACCCTTCTGCAGGCTGGTTGATTAAAGCCACCAACATTCTGCCAAAAAAAAACCCAAAAAGAGGACAAAACACAATTATCAAGTGAGTATTTCCTATTGTTAAATCAATTTGTAACCCACACCATTCTCCAACCCTTAAAAATAAAGGGAGAAATAAATAATTAAATGAGAACAAGTGATTAAATTAATAAATAAATGGGAATTGTGAAACAAATAAGTTTTTAAGTGGGTATACATAGCATTGTGCTGGTGCAGAGCTGGTCTGAGTGAGCTCAGGCACAGACTTGTGGCCTGAATCCTTCCTCTGGCAAAACCCCCAGGTGGTGGAGCCTACAGGGATGCAGAGTACTTTTCCATGTAAAAGTGGAGATAATTCCACAGGAGAAAAATGGGAAAAAAATCAGATCAATTGGGAAAAAAATCAGATCAATTGGGAAAAAATCGGATCAAATCGGATCAATCGCTCAATGTTTTACATAATATTGAGACTTTTCTACAAAACATTCAGGAAAGAAACAAGGATTATTCCCAGAAAACCTTCCTTTTTCAGGAAGCAGCATCTGAAAAATAAATAGGAAAGAAAAAATGCATCATAGGATGCAGAGAGTGCTGGGGATGTTACCCCAGGCTGGAAAAATCCTGGAGGGAAGTTTTAAGTGCCTCACCTGATGCAATAAAACTCCCAGTACAGTGTGTCCAAAACTTTGTGTTCTTCATTTAACAAAAGGCAGTGCCACAGATAAATTTCAGAAGAGATTTGTTAATGCTGCACTATTGGCAGCTAAAAACAGATCACAGCACACTGGCAGACTGGGCAACTGCCAGCCTGTAACAAATGGATGGCTCAGCCCAAGGATTTACTGCCAGTGGGGGCAAAAAGAGAGTGATGTGAACAGAAATAAACTGAGAGAATTGAAGAAAACACAAAATTTCTTGCAGGCTTCCTTCAAAATACAAATTGTCTGGCAAGAGCCAGGGGAAAGAAGGAGAAATCCCCAATAATCCAAAGGATGCTGTTGGGCTCCTCCTCTGCCCAGACCCCTGTGCTGCAGCAACGCCCACGGGCAAGGCTTCCCAAATAATAATAAACAATTTTAAAACTCTTTTTTTTTTTTCCTAGATAACATCTGTTTAAACTGGCTGTTCTGTCTTAATCATCACAGGCAGAGATGTGCAAATACCTCACACAGGTGTGAAAGAGGGTGGGATAAATGGGAGAGACATCAACACATACAGCCAGGGTTGGTCCTTTGGACTTCCCTGTGCCCTTCAGGCCTTGTGCTGCAAGGCTTTAATTGGATTTGAGGCCTTCTTCAGCTTTTCCAAAGGCTCACCTTTGGTTTTTTGGCATCCAAAGGGCCTCTTGGGACAAGAGAAACAGGCGGAGAGTTTCACCTGAGTGTGAGGAAAATCTTCTTCCCTATGCAGTGACCAAGCACTGAACGGAGCACAGAGAGGGTGTGGAGATATCACAGGAGATACTCCAGAATTCTCTGGACACAATCCTGTGCCCTGAGCTCTGGGATGGCCCTGCTTGAGCAGGGGTTTGGGACCAGGTGACTCAGAGGGATCCTTCCAACCTGGCCCATCTTGTGAGCTCTGCGTGCTGTGGGATGGGCAGAGCTGAGCCTCTGCTCTGACGAGCCCAAAATGCTGATACACCGTGCTAAGTTTGAAAATATTCATCACTGAAGCACCTTCTCAAGAATTTTGTGATTTGGAAGTGCTCTTCCATCATCACCAGCCCTGATGGAGAAAGGTTTGGTCGCAAGGCTCTGCAGGATAAGGAGAGGGATTTGTCCCCAGCAGGGTTGTGTTTGTGGGAATATTCTGACTGTATTTTTCAATATTATTACAGAAAAAGCATCTAAATGGTCTGGAGAGAGGCCACCACTGGCTGGAACCTGATTGTCACTCACAGGGGTGTAATTGACAGAGCAACACCTGCACAGAAGTGATAAAAGGCATTTTATTTTCCTGCAGCATTAACTACCCCCATCAGGTGCAAATTTCTGTGTGGCCCATTATTGATCCTCACACATACAATAACAATAATTTCAAGACAAAAATTCAAGTCGAAGATATCAACCTGAGCTGAAGTCCCAGAGAAGAGGGTCAGCCTATGGAGAGCCTGGAGCAGCACTAACAAGCCCAGCTAATTCTATTTAGAACAGAAGAAAAAAAAAAAAAAAAAAAAAGGGAAGAAAGTCAAAAGGAAGAAAAAGTTTCCCAGCAAACTGAAAGATATGAACTTGATAATTACTTGGAACCAAATTAATATCAGGATGGCTGCCATTATTCTCTGAGGACAACCATTTCATCTATTGTGCAGGTGTACCCTCCAAGAGTGGATCATGCTGATGAAAGACTGAGAGAATTTCAATGACACCTTGAGGGATCTTATGAATAAAATATCAAAAAATGGACATCTCCTTTGTATAGGAAGATTTTAATGCAAAAACTGTAACAGGTTTATAAGTTACACCAAGAAAATAAGGAAGGTTTATTCTGTCTTTGGCTGGAGACAGACAGACATTGCCCAGTCAAAGTTTCTCGTAACCACAAGAGACTCTTCTTTCAAACACTCACGTTAGCTCTCTGCTGGACTCTTCTAAGCAGATTAACAACACACTCATAAACCAACAAAACTGAGAAGTGACCCTTTCTCCTCCAAGCCCTGAAAATCAGAGAACTTTCACAAGAAAACCACTTGCACTCGCAATCAAATCTCCACAGGGCACGTTGCAGAAACAGGAAACAGAGAGCAAAGCACGGCAAAAGTGGATTTGTAACAAATTAGAGTAATTGTCTTGTCCTTAAGGAAGGAGAAAACAGTGATGGAGGGGAACAAACTTAGAAAAACCTACATCCAAATTAATATTAAAGACATTAACCTGGCTGAGTGACCTTTTTCATGCCCTAGTTTTCATCAGCGTGTCATGCAGAAGTGATGCACACCATAGAACCATGGAATTCCACAGTGGTTTGGGCTGGAAGAGACAGAATCACAGGACCACGCCATCAAAAAGGTTGGGAAACAGCCCCAAGACCTGTGAGTCCAAGCTGAGCTCAATCCCCACCTTGTCACCCACTGAGTGCCATGTCCAGGTGTTCCTTAAACACCTTCAGGGATGGGGACTCCACCGCCAGTTCCCTGGGCAGTCCATTCCAGACCCTAAAAGATCACCTCATTCCAAGCCCCTGCCATGGTCCAGGCTGCTCCAGTCCCCATGGCTTGAGGCAGTGTCCCTCCATGGACACCCCAGTGCTCCCATTCAGGAAGGGCCAGGGCCACAGAGGCTTTGCTGGTGGCTGGTGAGGGACAGGAGATGCTGGACAGAGGGAAAGTGGAGAGGAAAAGGCTTTGGGGATATTTTGGCTTGGTACAGCTGGGCTGGAGAAGATGGATCCACAGTGATCAGGGCAGGACAGGAGCCAGGTAGGGAAGGATGCTAATTAATGTTAATTGCAGAGGAAGGACAGCTTGACATGAGGCCGTGTGGAAACCAAAAGTCTCTCCTGCTGAGAAGAGCAGAGATGTTCACCTGTGAACCTAAAAGAGCCCTCAAGTGCAATCCCCGTGGCTGCTGTGAAATTATCACCAGCCACCACCTTCCCTAAGGGCTGAAACTCGGCCCCTTCAGGCTGAAGCTCTCAGGAGGGCAGGGGAAGGGAGGACAAGGTGGGAAGGGCTGGCGAGCAACTCCCATGGAGCATCCTGGCACAGCCAGCGTGGGATGTGCAGGGAGAGATGGTGCTCTGGGATCCAGCCCATTCACAAGGGCACTGCCAGGGCTCTCCAGTGTCCCCTCAGGACATCTGGGGCAGGTGGATGATGGTGAGGGAAGGGAGAGCCCCACGAGGGTGGCACTGGCCAGGACAGAGAGAGGAGTGAGGACTCAGCAGCCATGGAATCACCCCCAGGGCCACTCAGGAACCAGAGAGGGCAAACGCTGCTCCTGGCACCTCCAGGGATCTCTGACCCCTTTAAGGTCACAGCCGGGCACTGGAACAGGGTTCAGGGTTCTCAGGGCAGGGGTCACGGGGTGCTTGGACAAGACCCCCAGGCACAGGGTGGGACTCTTGGGGTGTCCTGGATGATCCCTGCCCGTCCACCTCAGGATATTCCAAGACCCTGATTCCCCTTTCCTGGACGAGATCACCTTTTCCCAAGGCCAGCAAAAGCCAAGGAGGGGCACAGGAGGGGCTGTGCCTCCCCCTGCTGTGCTGCTGGGCCCCTGGGCATGGCACAGGGCTGCCCATCTGCATGGCAGAGCTCTGCCTGGCAGAAGCTGTGCAGGTTCAAGGGTGTTTCACTAGCACAGCTTATTGGGGACTGCATTTTCTCCAGGGTACGAGCCAAGCTCTACATCAAAGCCTGATTGAGCAGAAAATATGTGCTAATGTTCACAGCAGTACTCTATTATAGTATAAGTATGCTTGTAAATATTCACTACATGTTATTACGCCATTTGAACCAAGAATATTGCGGGGTTAAAGGTCGGCCCTAATGCTCTCTCAGGAGGCAGCAGTTTTGAATATAACCAAATGGGATAATGGTCAGGAATACCCAGAGGGGGCAATGTAGCACATCGTAAAGAATTGTGCTGTGAGTTTTAAGTTTTCAGGACAACAAAGATGCCAACGAGATGGCTCATAAGCAGTCATTATTAATGGAATGACAAGGGTAATGTTAAGCAGGATGTCTTTACTATAATAAATCTTGTCCCTGCGCCATTAGTAGTCCTTACAACTGCAAATAGCAGTTAGGTTATAACCTAACATGGCAGAATTTTATCCTCTCAATCTCTAATGTATTTTATAATGCTGTTAAAGTCAGGAATAGCAACTGTTTAAGCTCACTTAATCTGTGAGAAGTTTAAACACGAATTTTAAATGCGAAATCTGCTTTGATAGTAGTTTCTCTTAATTAAATAGATGAAGTAGCTTTTTCTAAGCATACACTGGGCTGTACTACAGGGTCTGGGGAGCACTGGTGAATTTAAAACATTAAATAATTTCCTTCAGATGTAACTCTTGCATTCTAAAAACATTGACAGCTTTTGTCTTAATTTTAAAAGCTATTTCTAAATTAATTTATGGATTCTTTCTTGTTACAATATTATGATTTTCCAGTTTGGAAATAAATTCCTACTTCTTTTTTTCCTTGATATGATCTTTTTTGGGCAGATAAAAGTTTCTCTTCTCCTCTTCTCTTCTCTTCTCTTCTCTTCTCTTCTCTTCCTTTTTCTTTTTCTTTTTTTCTTTTTCTCTTTTTCTTTTTCTTTTTCTTTTTCTTTTTCTTTTTCTTTTTCTTTTTTTCTTTTTCTTTTTCTTTTTCTTTCTTTTTCTTTTTTTTTTCATTTCCAAATTCTGATCTCAAAACAGAAAAGAAAATCAACAACTCTTTCCAAAAAAATGGCCTAAATTCAGATTGACATTTTATGATCATTTGGAATCTGATCCAAGGACAATACAGAACTTTCCAAATCTTTCTCCAAGTCATTGGCAAAGTAGTGATAGGATTTTAAGGACTAAATAAGTAAATAAATAAATGGAATGGAATGGTATTACAGAAGAGCAATTATTCATCTTAATATATCAAATTTGGCTATGCTAAATGGATCCTGAATCTTAGCTAACTGTTTTATGAATGTTTAAACAGCCTCACTGCGAGCTGTCCATTGCACCTGCTTTGTTTTCCTTCTGCTGATCTCCCAGAAATAGCTGTGGAAATAACCAGTTCCATCAGCTCTGGGTGCCACTGTGGCTGAGCTGGAGCTGCTTTGGGATGAATGGAACCCCGAGGATTAACCAGGAGGCAGCAGAGCAATAATCAACATGAGCAGGCCCATCTCCAACCATTCTGGTGTTCAAGGCACTCCTTGACAGCTTTTCTCTCGTCAAAATTGTCAGGGAGGCCACCGAGCTTCCACGTGCCTAATCTGGAGCTCAGCAAAGTGAAGGGACCTCAGTGGGTCTCACAAAACCCACCAATATTCAGAACGTATTTCACCTGGTAATAAAATTCTGTTATTAAATATTTGGGTATGCAAAGGACTTAAAGTTCCAAGTGCAACACAGGAAAGTCCCAGGGACAAGGAAATAGCTTCAGCTAGAAGCTGTGTTACCCCTAATAGCTGAGGATCATCTTTCCTCAGTGATCACTGTGCCAGGAAGGTTCAGTTCCTCCCACTGTAGAAGATCTTCATTGTGACCTTTATTTTTAGAAACCAAAAGAGCAGAGAGATGTTAATGCCCCATTTCTTCCCCCAGTCCTGGCACTTCATGGAGCATCTCTCAACCCCAGATGAGTGGCCAGGACCCAGGAGAGACACAGGATCCACATCCTCCTTGAGTCCTGCCAGGACAACTCCCTCTGGGGACAATAAACTCTTCCTTCCACAGCAAACGACGGCCACACCACTGCTCTGAAAGATTTGGGTTCAAACCATGGCAATATATCAGGGCAGTTGAATGTAATTTTAGGGGTTTATTTTTTTTTAATTTTCCAAAGTAGGATGCACACAAATAGCACCAGCTCAATACCAAGCTGAATTGCCAAAGAAACTGAGCCATTTTAACAGCAAGGACACTACATAAGCACACCAGAAGTTTGATGCAGGCAGCAAATAAAGGAATTTGGCCACCTAGAAGTGGTTTCCAGCAGACACCAGCTGGTTACTGCCCCTCTTCCATGGCAGGGAGCCCATGGCACGTGTGGCAGGTGTGGCAGGTGTGGCAGGAGCAGGGACACAGCCCTGGGTTCAGCAGGAGCTGGAGTGGCCCCGCTTTTCCCACCCAAATGCAAAGCAGAGCTCGGAGCGCTCGAGAGGTCTGCTCTCTGGCGAGGTTCAACATTAAGATGTGACAAGCTCCTTATATACAAGAGGATAAATGATATGCAAAGTCCATACTCTTTGTTCTGACAAGTGTCCAGAGGGAAAATTCTGGAGATAAAGCTGTAGCTTTCTAAGGCACTGGGGTAGGGTGGGCAGAATGAAGATTTTATCAAAGAAGTTGAGCATTGAAACAGTGAAAAACACCAAATTGCCTTCTCCTGCCCCTTCCCAGCCCCATCAGTGTCCTGCCCTTACCTCCCACAGCCATCCAGAATCATTCCAGTCCATTGGGAGGGGCTTTTTTCCTTTTTTTTTTTTTAATAACTAAATACATATACGAAGAGTTAACCACGTAAAGAGGGGTTTTTTTCCCTTTTGAGGAGAGACTCAAGAGCTGGGGTTGTCCCTGGCCCTGGTGTCACCTGGAAAGACCAGTCTGTGTTTCCCAGTGACCGGTGCTGGGGCAGACACCTCACTGAATTCCCTGCAATGGGACAGAGAGGGAGAAAATAACAGACAAATTCAGGAAAAGGGCTAAATAAAGACTGGAGATGCCCACTGGGGTGTGAAGGCTTGGATATGTCCAAAATCCCATCCAGAAAAGAAACTGGTGCAGATTTTTACCCTGCTCTGTTTTAGCAAGGTGACCCCTTTAGATAGATAGATAGATAGATGATATATCATATATTTCTCTCAATATATAATAAATATATTGAGATAAATAAATATATTGAGAGCACATATTTATATATATGAATACATACAGATATCTGTATATGTGTAAATGTATATATAAACATGTATTTCATATATGTAAAAATATATACACATTATATAATATGTGTGCATGTTGATATTATATATATACACATATATATATATATCACTATACATAAAATATGTAATATTTTATATTCAATAAAGTAGTGAATAGAACAAATACAGTCTCACCCCAAAGACAAGAAGTACAAAGAAGCTTCTCCACTTGTGCTGTGGACACTGCAAGTCCCCACTGCTAAACTCCAGTGGACTTACAACACATCAAAAGTAAGCACTTATCTTATTGAAACAAATTTGGGCATTTTTGTGGCTGCCCCATACCTGGAAGTGTCCAAGCCCAGGCTGGATGGAGCACTGGAAAACCTGGGCTGGTTGAAGGTGTCCCTGCCCACAGCAGGGGTGGAATGAGAGGATCTTTGGAGACCTTCCAACCCAGGCTATTCAGAGATTCTGTGATTTTACAATTTTTAGATTAAGCCCAGGGATCTGTAATACTTCTGTCACCTTTGGAATGAAAGACTTTTGCAGCAGGGAAGGGATAAATCCAGACGCAAGAGAAGCAAACTGTTGATGAAGAGCTCAGCGTGGTTCTTATGTAAATACGATGTAAACATTAAAATTCACCCTTAACTCTGTTTACCTCCAAAGTGTAGAGCTCATCAATTATTAGGCATTGTTTTAATGCACACGCTATGCCCCCATAATATGGCAATAAGTCCCAAAGACTTATGTAAAATATCTCTTTTTTAATCATGTCTAGTTTCATAGACAAAAGTAATCACTAAAAAGCCAGTGGCTACAAAAACTGCAAACAAAATGAACCTTTAAAA
This sequence comes from Irena cyanogastra, assembly GCA_013397155.1. Classification (NCBI taxonomy): domain Eukaryota; kingdom Metazoa; phylum Chordata; class Aves; order Passeriformes; family Irenidae; genus Irena; species Irena cyanogastra. The sequence goes on from VWZV01000261.1 coordinate 155,712, forward strand.
GCTAATGACTTAAGGGTGATTTTACAGACATATAAAGTATGTTAGGGGCTTACACTATTTGTCATTAACACATATTTTGAAAGCTCGGCTAATATAATGTGACACAAAATTAGTCAAACACAATTCATGCAATATTGTTTAATTTTACTCCTCATTTAACTTGGTTTTAAGCAAAATCATTATGTCACATGATAACGTTCACTTGAACAAGAAATATTTTATAATGGTGTCTGCGTTTCGAAATGAGTTATTAGGAGCTACATGCTGAACACATTCTTAACTATGAAAACTATAAAGCTAATAGCTTCATCATATTTTGACAACATCTACATACTTTATGCATTATTTACAAGAAAGATATAAAATGAAACTACTGAATATCTTGCACCATACTTCACAGTCATAGTTAACTGGTTAAAAATAAAACACATTTATCTTCTGCTGGCTCTAGATTTGCATAGGGATATTTGCATACCATGTTGCAATGTGCTCTTAATGTAAAATTTAACCTTTGTACTTTCTCTCTGATGTGGAAGGTATACTCATTAAGTTAAAAATAATGGTAAAAATAAGTCTGCTGGTGATATACTTTCCATGAATGATTCCCCTGAGTGGTGAGGAAAGGTAAAATGTGGGTGGGAAAATGTTTAATTGAATTAACTCCTCATTTCCTATATTTTTATTTCAAATTTCACCAGCAGAGCAATTGGAGCGGTGTTTGTCAACAGCACAGGTTCTACATTCAGTGCTGGGGCTCTCAGTGCCTTTCACCCTGCATGAGGAGGTGCATTTCTAGGTGCAGATGGAGGTCTAAATCACAAAATCATGGAATATCCTGAGCTGGAAGGAACACACCAGAATCATCCAGTCCAGCCCCTGGCCCTGCATAGACATCCCAAAATCCCACCTGGGCATCCCTGGGAGTGCTGTCCAAACCCTCCTGGAGCTCTGGCAGCCTCGGGGCTGAGCCCATTCCCTGGGGAGCCTGGGCAGTGCCAGCACCCTCTGGGGAAGAACCTTTCCTGATACCCAGCCTAAACCTCCCTTGACATCTTTTAATTGCATATCCAACTGCTGAGTGTCAGCACTCCAAAAGGACCACATCTCCGGCCAGCAGTGGGGAAAGGGTTTGTTTAGTTGAACTTTGAAACAGAGTTTATACCTCTCAAACTTGCTCCGCTTCTCTACAACTCCTAAGTTCATAATGCTGCTTTTTCCCTCCCTCCAAACAGAGTTACTTCTCAATAACTCCTAAAAGAAACAAAACTTCTAAAAGAAACTGAACCCTAAAAGGATGAACCCTATTTTTGGCTGCTCCTCATTCGAGTGATGTTTTAGAACTAAGATGTCACCTTTTTATATGCAAAGTGTGCCAATATCAGTGACCAGCACAGCCTGTGACCCACCAGAGCTTTGTTTCATACTCTGAGAAAATACAGATTAATCTGCTGAACGCTACACAGTAGCTCTGCCACTTAACATCTCCCGAGCAATTAATGGCAGCACCTTCTATTTTGCTTCCCAAAAAATTAATGTGAGTACCTCCTTGCAATGCTGCTTCTGTTACCTGCTGCTGGCTCCTTCTCTATTCCAAAAGAAAACCCCTTTGTGTGAAGGAATTCTGCATGAGTTGCTTACACGTGGTAATTGGCCCATTATTTTTTCCCTTTTTAGGGCAGATCTCGCATCGGCGTTTCTGTGCGCTGACCCACCAACGACCTCCGCCGTTGACCTCAGAGGACTACTTTCTCTTTTGGTAAGAGATAATTCAGTCTCCCTGGTCTGCCTCCTGGGCACAGTCAAAATTATGTGTGGTGATTCTGCAGTGTGGGCTCCTGTCTGCTAAGGACTGAGCTAACACCGCGACACGCAATTAATTCAGGACCTCGGGATGGCCTTGAACGGCCCCTCCTCTACAGAGAACAGCTCCCACCACGCCACCCTCTCCCCACAGAGCCCTCACCTCTAATAAACATGAGCAGGAGCATTCAGAGGATATGTAAATGCATTAATTTTTTATAAAACCAGTTAGTAAGCGCCCGGTACCCGCCATCAGCGCCGTGGCCCAGACACAGGCAGCGATGCTTTGCCACTGCTGCAAGGACGATTGGAGAGCCCCAGAAAGTTTTAACTAAATAGTAACAGGCTAAATTTCCAGCCAGGAGCAGGGCAGGAATTCAGGATTGGAGTTCTCGTTTACTGCCTCATCTGGCCCTGGCAGTGATGGTTCTTGTAAAGATCCTCAGCGAGGTAAATAAAGGCGCGGAGCCCCAACAACGGGCTGTTATTGCAGCAGCAGTGGAGGTGTACAGAGCAGGAAATAACTCTCCCAGGGATAAATTACATGTGATGAGGGCCAAAAGAATACAGCTCCTATTTCAGGAAGTCTTCCAGGCAAAAGCAGAGATTTGGCAGTTTTAGCGTTCCTTTCAAGACAATACACGTACACCAAAAACATTACTCTTCACAGAGTACCCCAGAGGCCTTTCCAATCATCTGGATGCTCGCAGTTATTCCATTCCCTCAAATTCAACACAGATCTTCTTTATTAATTTTAATTTGTCATCAATAACCTGACAGGCTCTCTTTCGGCAAGAAATACTGTATTAACTGTTTCACTCACTGTGGCAGCTATTAAAAATGTGATAATGATTAGCAGTAATGAGGTCAAATAGAATAATGTGAGTATAAGTTGCTACCAGCGAAATATATAACACAAGAGGATTTATTATGTTCACTTGCTGAAATGTAATTTAAAAACAGGATATTACCACCTGCTATGCTGGCTCATAGGGTTATCCAGATCATTTAAGCATTTCCTGCTAATATGTTTATTTGCTTCTGGCAGATATAACCACTACTGTATTTCAAATAACTACACTTAAAACAAAGTTAATTGTTCCTATCTCCTTAATATAAATATGATTATGTAAAGAGATGATTAGATGACTAGCTGGTAAACAGAATTATTTGAGCATCAGTATCAGTTAGGATAAAAATGGTGCGAGAATGTTGAGAGTTGAGGGCAATAAATCAGCTCTGGGAAAAGCAGATCTTCAGTGAAGAAACTTTGTGTAGGTGCTAAGGGGAGGTGAGGAAGGGCTGTGCTTTGAATATCAGAGCAAGTTAAGTGAAACATTAGAACTTTATCAATACAAAATCTGGTAGATACAGTCATTATCCTGTATTCTGTCAAAAACATTTTGAGTTTGGACTTCTATGTATTACTTTTTGTTGATCTAAATGGAATAATCCTCAGTTTTCACTGCAGCAACACAGAGCAATTCAATGGAAATGCAAGTCTACTTGATCTGCAAAAGCTTTTTCAGATGGGGAAGATAAGGTTTAATACAATGACAAAAACAAAAAAGCTCATTCTCATCTGTTGAGCTTTAATTTTGAGCAAAGATTACAGTTAGGCCAAATTCTGCTTCTGCTTACACAGCTTTAAATCCCCTGAATTAAGCCAGTATTCAACCTTAAACCTGTGAGATGTAAGGCACAACTTAACTTTCATTGCTGGGACTTCTGCAGCCTGGAAAGACGGGCTGGGGGGGACTCAAGTCCTGCTGGAGGAAGGAGACAACAAGAGGATTACTTTTTTCAGGGTGTAGCTGTGCAGCATTCCCAGCTAATTCCTCAATGATCAGGAAGGAGAGACTTGATTTTTGGAAAATTTTACTCAGCAGTTTGACACTGAGCTTTCGTTGTCTTTCTTGCATTTGGCTTTTCAATACAATTTGTCATATAAGCAATAAAATAGGGAAGCTGTCAAGAATGGCCTGAAGTTGTGTCAGGGGGAGTTTTGGTTGGATCTCAGGAAAAGTTCTTCCCCCAGAGGGTGCTGGCACTGCCCAGGGTCCCCAGGGAATAGGCACGGCCCCGAGGCTGCCAGAGTTCCAGGAGAGTTTGGACAGCGCACCAGGGATGCTCAGGTGGGATTTTAGGATGACTGTGCAGGGCCAGGGGCTGGACTCAGTGATCCTGGTGGGTCCTTTCCAACTCAGAATGTTCCACAATTTTATAGGAAGAGAGGATGTCACAAGTCAAGGCAAAATACACGATCACAAATAGACATTTTAGAATATGCATTTATACTTATTTATTCTATTTATTCTATTTAAACAGGTTTTTTTTTAATCTGCTGTGTTTTTTCATGTTATCTTGCATACACCTGTTGAACAAATCCATATATAAAGTGGGATTTCCTGAGATTTACATAACCTTTACTTTTTAAAAAGCTGGCTTCAGTGGATAGTGCTTTATTCCTGGCAAAGGAAGAGCAGCCTGGAGTTTGAAGGCAACTCTGAATGTGAAGCCCTGAGCCGGGATTAATCATAATAAAGACTTTCCCTACCTGCATCTTTCCAATCACCACCAAAAATGCCACTCTTCCTCTTCATTGAATAAACAAGACGTAAAAATTATACATGAGACATCACATTGTTATTTTTATAACATAACAGTGCAAAAGAAGTGGAATAGGAACATTGGGATAAAGTTCCTCCCACAGTATGGGAGCTTGGTCTGCCTTCTTCAGCATCTTCTTCCCAACTCCAGCACTGAAAGTATGAGTGTTCTGAGAGACACTGGACTCACTGGAATCCCTAGAAACCATCACTTCTGCTCCTAGCAGGATTTTTCCATGCACTAAATATGAAAGTTTCCCTCAACATGGGATTTGTGCCCTGTGACTAATGCAGAGGGTGAGACCCAACCCAGAGAGCTTCAGCTGGCATCCACAGCTAATTATTGGCTGGAGTAATTGGGCTCTGGAAGTCTTTCCCCATGCAAGGTCAGCATTAAGGGGTGAGGACCAAGCTGGCACTGCCTCACTCCTGAGTTTGGTTTTGTGCTTCTCATGAAAAGAAAGAAAAGGGGAAAATTACATTAAGAAAAAATAAAAAAAGTGTGAGGAAATTAGGAAAAATAAGAAGAGTGAGAAGGAATGAGATGGCTGAGGGCCATCCGAAGTGAAGTGATTGATAACACAGCCTAGGGAAGGGCAGAGGGGCAAATCAGGCGGTGGCTCCTCAGCACCCCACGTGCCAGATGTCAGGAGGGCAATTCCAGGAGCTTTCCTTTCTCCTGGCGAGCCCAATCTCCACGGGGAGAGGCCTTTGGGGGCCTCCTGGCTCCCGTTTCCGTGCCCAGGTTCCCGCCAACCCTCGGCGCTCCTGCTGCTCGCGCACGTCCCCCACCGCTGGCTTTACATCTCAGCTAAATTTGAATTGATGATGGGTACAGTGTTTGTAATCCTACATCAAGCAGCGCTTGTGTCTGGCATTTATTTGTCCTGTTGCTTTGGCAGCTTCTTCCAGAGCCTCCTCTCATCTGACATGTCAGGTCTACAATCAAAGAGGAATAGTGAATTCACTTTTACAGTTAGGCAAGCTGAATGCTATTACCCATGTATTTGTCACCAACCTGCAGATCCCAGCCTCTAATCTGCCATCTGGATGGATGCTACAAAGTTAAGAGCCAGGGACATGCATTTCTCAGTAACTACCTGCTGTCAGCTATTATTTTAAGGATCCTGTGATTTTCTTTTATTTTGACTAGAAAAAACAAGGCAGCTGCAGTAATAAAAAGGCATATCAACTAGTCACTTCCTGGCAGATTTGTCACTGGTGTGGATACAGCAGTGGTATTTTTTGTTAGCAAATGTATACAGTGGAATATAGTATTGTAAATCTGTACTGCGTTCTTCACAAAGGGAGAAAAAAAAATCCGTTTTTAGAACCTTGTATACTAGTCAACAAAATAAAAAATGAAAACATATTTTCTCTCACCTTATTGTGCACATGTATTATATTTTTCTTTTACAATATTGTCCATTGTGTGCGACAGACTTTGTAAATATCGTGTTTGGGTTTAAAAATTTCCATTGTCCTCCCATTGTGGCGGCTGCATCCTCACTCACTGCCCAAGTCCCTGGCTGTAAATATTTGCTGAGAAGAATCAGAGGTTTTCTGTTTGGAGAATCTGGAGAATAAGATTAACTTTTCAATTAACAATTGAACAATTAACAATTTTCAAATTAATTTATTCTAATAACGCTCTGAAAAAACGTGGGCAAGAAATGCAGTGATGGAAAAGTATCCTGGACCAAATTAATCCCCTGTGTGACTCTATTTCAGTCAACACAGTTATATCAGGATAAAATTATAATTAATTGTTATTAATATGAGCATGAAGCAACTGATGAGAATAGTCTAAGAGTGAAAAAAATACATACCCAGTTCAGGTCCTGTGCTTCTACAAGAGAACAAATTGTTCCACTTTCAAACTGCCATTCATCACTGTTTTGGATGATAAAGGGATTGTTCTGCTTTTGCATTTCTTTTTTTACAAGTTCTTTGATAAAGATCCTGTTTGCAGTTCTCAGTCTAGAGCTGGATTAAAGAGCCAAAGGACTCCTCATGATTTTTTCAGGGTGTAGGAACCCAGTTCCAAGGACCTGGGGTGCCCTTGGCTGGTGGGACATCCCCACGCTGCTGCAGATGTGCCTAAGGTCAGCATCCCACACACAGCCCATGGTAACCCATCCCACCCAGCCCTGTGCAAGGAGCACAGGCCCTGGGTTTGCACAGGCCCTGGGTTTGCAGAGCAAGTGGTGCTTTGGCCCTAAACCCAGGAGTCTTGCAGCTTATTTAGAGAAAAGAAGGCTCCAGGCATTGTGGCCTTCCAGTACCTGAAGGCAGATTATAAAAAGGAGCCGAGTGACTTTTAGATGGGCAGTGACAGGACACAGTCAATCTGCCAACTAAGCTATGTACAGCTAATCCATTTAAGCCAGATTTTTCCCTATTCCGAGTTTTTCCTGAAACATTTTTCATCTGATGAGTATTAAGTTCCAGAGACTCCCAGCTAAGGGAGGGTGAGGATGCAGGGACTCTTAGGGACCCTCATTCATGGTTGCTGTGCCCCTCATTGGGCTGCTGGTGGGTTCAAAACCTACTTATGTATTGGTTGAGGGGAATTTTCACTTCCTGCTGCTCTTTTTTCCTGAAGAGAGGCTTTTTGAAGAGCAAAAGTGAAGGAACTGATCTCTCACTTACAGCTGATGGGTTCTCACTAATGATCAGAGAGCACTGTGTACTTTGGGATTTGGTTTTGGTAAACAGGCACAATTTAGATGTTTATTCAAAACACCCAAATCTCATCAGTCTCTGAGATGGTTCTGACAGCTGCAAAAAAGTGGACAAATTATTGATGGTTGAGGAGCAATCAGAGTGTAGAGAGGTCCATGAATTAAATTTTGACAGTCCTTTTAGATGATTCAGAGCCACCCGGCTCAGATCTCAGTCAGCACAGGGCATTACCTGCTTGCTGCTACTCTTGCCCTCTTTGTCTTCTTCCACTTCACTGCCTTTGTCTTGTTCTCCATCAGACAACAGGGGCTCGAGGGCTGGTGCCACCACCTGTGTCATCCTGCGTGACTCTGGCACCTCTGACACAAATTACAACCGAGCCCAAAGAAACAGCCCCTGGGAAGAGGTAATGCTGTGCTCCTAAAGCCTGAGACAGGGATAATGAAAAGGTTTTTAGGAGATTCCTTGTGCTTACATTTGCATACCATAATCAGTGAAAATAACCTGAATATATTAAATGCAACCAAGTTTTGCTTGGAGCTCCATCCAGCCTGGCCTTCAGCCCTTCCAGGGATCCAGGGGCAGCCACAGCTTCTCTGGGCAACCTGTGCCAGGGCCTCATGACCCTTTTTAAAAATTTAAAATCCCTGATTTAAAAAATTCCTAATCTAAAATTCCTAATTGAATTCCTAATTTACAAACTAAAGGAACTTTCCCCTAAATATCTAATTTAAACCTACTCTCTGTCACTTTGAGTCCATTCTCCCTCATCCTCACACAAGATGCTCACTGGTTGGAGGACCAACCTCCACTGCTAACACAGCCCAGGATAAGCAAATTTCCTCTCAAAATACCTAATTAGGTTATTCCCACATCATCATCCTACATCTCACCCATCCCTGTGGGCACTGCAGGAGCAGCTCCACCTTGGCACCAATAAAAGGAAAAGCTCCTTTTCTTTCTCTTACTCTCATTCAACTCACAAGTGACTCTCCAACTATATTTCAGCAACTAAATGAAAAATAAGGTTTAAACTGAATTCTGATAGCAGTAGGATTAGAGCTGAAACACCCAGAGAACTGTGTAAACATTGCTGGGAGTATCTGTAAATCCGAGTGCTCTGTAAGTCAATCTTCACTGGAGTGTGCTCAGGTCGGGTGCAGTTAAGATGAACTCGAGCTGGAAGTCTTGTCAGGCTGACAGACCTGAGTGTAGTGGATTTGTAACTGCAGTCAAATGTTGTCCTCTCAGCTCTCAGCACTCCTGGAGTGTGTGGGCTCACAGAGATGGTCAAAAACATTCAAAAAGTGCCTTCAACAGAAAACATCTGTTCTACGGAGGAAGAATTTTGTCCCCTTTGCCTAAACAGTTTTCACTGTGAGGAAAAAAACCAAAAGGGTCTTTTCATATTGTAAAATTTCTTGGAAAAGCCTACATTGCTCCTGATTCATGGGATTTTGGAGTATTTTTCAGAAAAGTATAGAATAAAGTTTTCAAATAATAGCTATTTTTAATCTTAGTTTGACTGCCTAGACAGCAGGGCAGTTTGAGACCTCTTACTCTCCATAATTAATATGTGGAGCACTAGAGGGGCAGCTCATGAGCTCTTTGCTGGAAGGATCAGGTCTGAGCAGAGTTTTTGGTAAAACATTTTGTTTTGGTAAGACATTTGAGTCAGCCAAGTTCCCAGTGGGTCATATCACACAATTGATATTTAGGGGTGAACGAGAGGATGTCTCAGGGGAGAGGATCATGGTTTATGGTTGGCCTCAATGACCTTACAGGACTTTTCCAGCCTCTGTGATTCTGCTGGACTCACCTTCCTATTGAGGTCCATCCACTCCAAGAAGAAGAGAGGGATGGGCAGCACCTGCATTTACCAGCTGCCAAAATCCCTTGGTGGTTTACAGAGGGGTTCAGCCCTGTCCATGAGGCTTCCCCAACTGCCCTGGGTTCATTCCAGGCAGGAGAAGAGCAATCTGAATGCTTTATTTATTCCTTGCAGAGCTGTCAAAAGATCATTCCTTCAGAGGGAGCGTGAGGGTTCAACTCCTTGCATGGGAGCTTAATCTTTGATATGAGAGAAAACCCAGGATTCGTTGGTAGAAAATTCTGCTAATAGATTAAAGGACTCTCCTGCAACCTTTTAAGGTTATTTATTAGTAATTTATTAATCCAGTTGGAACAAAACCGACTGTTGTTTTCAGAATTCATTTTTCAGGCTGCAGCCTCACACCAGATGACACTCGGGCACCGGCTCTGGGGGAAAACACATCAAACCCTGGTTCATAATTTATGTAATGACATATACTTGGACACTGATTAGCTACCTTATCAGCCCTGTAATAAAGGAAGCATAACCCCTAGTTTATCATTCATTTATCTGAAGTCATTTTGAATAATATCACAAGATTGTAATGTAATCATTATGCTGTACAGCATGTGTGGGCCAGTACACTACACTGGCAGTGTCAGAGGACTGTCAGAGTTCATACTACTTAATTTGCTCACTTCTTACACATTTATGAAATTGGAGTCAACAGTCTGGTGGAGCAGGGATATTCCTGGCAAAAGACTTCCACAAATTGTTAGCAGGGTGTTCCACTGGAGGGTGAAGAAGCACGAGACAAGATGAAAACAGGATTTGTGGTGGAATTTAATGGTGGTCGAGGAACGGGTTGAACATCCTCCATCCAAAGCACTCGCTGGCTTTGCTGACACTTTGTGCACAAAGAAAAAGTTTCCTTTTAGTCACCTTAAAACCCTCTGCAATTCAAAGGGGTCTCCTGGCTGTCTGCAAAGCTGGGAGAGTTCCTGAGTTGATAATGGAGCTCACAGTGAGATCCATAGGCTGGATAAACACCTGGGTGCTGCCTGCCTTCAGCTCTGGGAGGGCAGAAGGCACATGGGGAGATCTTGGAAACCCAAGTACAGCTCCATCCTTCTGCCCAAGGCTGCTTGGGGGTTATAACCAACTTTCACAATATTTTACATTTCTGTTTCGGGGTCTGAACTTCAGGGGTTTGGCTTTCCTTTTTTCTAGACTTCGTGATATAGGAGAAAACTTTGGACACAGCAACTGGTTGAGTCTGAAAGAATTGGGGAAAACCCCACAGTATTCATATGTATTAATGTATGTTTATGCTGTTCTCATGGAATTCAGTGCTCAGCTTCCCACTTTCTGAGTGCCTGAGGTGCACAACTGGAAGTCTACAGCAAAACCCAGCAAGCCTCACCCAGAACACGGGGCAGAAGAGAAACTCCAGCAAAGCCATCTCAGTACCTGCTCCTCACCCGGGCTGTCACCTACATTATGTCCTCTCAAACCTTAATTTTATGGACCTGGCAGGGTTAACACCAGGTTAGCACCCGAGGATGAGAAATGGAGGATTTGGGGGATTTCCAGTGGCCGGGGCAGGCGGAGGGGCCTGGCTGGGGCCGTGGCAGAGCCGCAGCCCTGACAGATGAGGGGGCTGATGGATGGAAGGGCTGGTGACAAGTTGCACTGGGATAATGATTGCTGGGCAGCAGGAGCCATTAGGGTGTCATGGAAAACCCCCAAGATTAATGAACAGCACGAGTTGGATAAGTAATGAAAAAAGGGAAAGGATGGGAAGAGTAGCATAATGTTTATTTTAAGATAGTTAATCAAAAGAAGCGAATAATTAAAGCTGCAGTTCTTTCCTGACATGAGTTTAGCGGAATTATAACTGCAAAAAAATTAAATAGAAATAAAACATACAGCTGAGTATCAGTGTCCCAGTGGGAAGAGTGGAAGGACCTCTCCAGACAGCCCCAGCAGAGTGAGGGGATGGATGACGTGAGACTCTTTTCCTCCTGTGACTGTCAAACATTCCCTGCTCCATCCCTCCCATATAAATAACCATTTCACCATTAGAGATTAAATGTTTACTGTAAAAACAATTAAATTTGTTTCTAGCACTTTTTAATGTACAGCAGTAAAATTGGATCATTTAATCATCAATCCTGCATCCAACGTTTATTCCCCAGAAATGCAATTCCAGCCACAATTTTATTTCTATCAGAAATAAAAATATATTCCCCAGATTTCACCACAGAAGCTCTTCAGTAAATTTTGGCACGTGGGTTCAAAGTTGACAGAAAAAGAAAGGATGCTCAGCAAATTGTCCCTGGGTGCAGAAGAGGGGATGGGTCAGGGGGGGACAGGGGATGACCAGGCCTTGCAGGGCCCTTCCAGGCTGGAATTCCTGCAGGGATCACACGGATGAAGATCAAATGATAGTAAATGACTGGGATTGCATCAAGCCCAGACTGAAGCAGATGAAGCAAAAAAATTAAAGGAGTGAGCAATGCCCTGCACAGCTGGAATGGCGACAGAACCGCAGGAAAAAATGGGAATAAACCTGGAACAGGGATCATCAGCTGGTGCATGAAACAGGCCAGGCCCCTCTGAAAGACTGGAAATTTAAATATGAATGAAAGTTAGGAAATTCTGCTTCAATTTAAAAAAATCCTAATAACCCAAGAAACGATTCACACTTAAAACAAGTTTTGTTGGATTCTGGAAATAACAAATGTGTGAAATAAAAAGGAACAAAGGACAAAGGCAGTCATATGTGCAAAGATGTTATAATATAATTTAAAATACTGCAAAACCTCACATCACTTCGATTTGCAAAAAAACACACCTAAATTATAATGAAATCTGGAGGGGTTTTCAAGCTTCAAAGCAGAGAGGGCAGTCAAAATTTAAAAAAAAATTAATTTCTCATTTTCCAGTTTTACACCATAGCAAAGTTTTTCTTCCTAAGATAAGAAAGTCATTGACAATTTTTGCCATAGAAAGGAGTCAGGAATATCTGATGATGCTTTCTGGTGCCACAATTACTTTGCTTAAAATATTATATGAAATGAACTTTGTCCCAGCCTCTGTCCAATCTGAGTGTGTAACTGAACATTTATTCCCTGAAGGCACAACCTAAAGCAGAAAAACTTGGTTTGGATGGTTAGAAAGTTCAAAGGCCTGCTCAAACACAGGTAAATAAATTGGAAAATATTATGAATATTTCTCTCTTGGACTTTTCCATGCTATCACTCATGAAGCACTTCAATAACAAACTCCTTTTTTTTTCTGGGGATATTTGCAAAAAGCCATTTGTCAAACATTTCTCCATGGCTGTGTTCACTGCATTGCAAAATAAATAATGTAATCTGTGATGTAACTGCAGAGAGATGCAGAATTTATAAGATGTGATCTGGGCGAGGAACAGATATTAGACCACATGGTTTTGACATTTTTTTCCAAAGGTCTTTGAGAATGTTGTCAATACTGACTCCTTGAGAGATGCAAGTGCTGCCGAGTACCTCTGCCTGCAAATTGTGCCTCCACCACCTTTGCCAGCAAATCCAGGGAAAATCTGAGGAACATGATGGAACTTCAGATATCACTTCTGTCACATGTCCCACACACACAGAAACAGCAAATTCTGGTGTTACCCAGCCTTGGATGGAAGCTATGAGAAGGAATTAATGTGTTCAGGTACCTTCACCACCTGCAGCTTGTGCCCACCCAGTGCAGGATGATCCCCCCCATTTCCCTCCCCACTATTCCAGAATCACCTTTGCAAAAGTTCTGGGGCCTCCCAATCCTTCTGCTCCCTCCCTGAGATCTGGTTGCTTCTCTTCTCCCCCATAGATTCTCTCTCTTTTCCAATTTAAACTGGATTTTTATTTCTAACTGTGACTGTGTTTTCCAACTGAATATAAACCAGAATCACAGAATCATGGAACTATTTGGGTTGGAGGGGACCCTAAATCCCACCCAGGAGGGGACCCTAAATCCCACACCTTCCACTGTCCCAGCTGCTCCCAGCCCCAATGTCCAACCTGGCCTTGGGCACTGCCAGAGATCCAGGGGCAGCCACAGCTTCTGTCTCCAAAAATTATCCCAAGGTAAGTGCACCACAGAGCCCAGGCTGTCAGTCAGAGATGGAAAACACCCCAAGGTTGATAAAGAAACGTAGGTCAGAATTAGACACTCAGCTCCACTAATGCGAGGAGAAGCTGCTTCCCAGTCCTTGTCCACACAAACCAATTCACCCAAACATCCCCTGACAGTGTGTCCTACTGAAAAACCTCTTTTATTTTCATATACCATGATGAGATCTAGCTTCATTCTAAAAATAGCTCTCATCATTTATGCTCACATAAATTTTTACCTTCCTACCATCCTATACCGAGCAACTGTTGGTCACCAGGCAGAACCACCCCACCCAGGCTTTATTTTCCAACAGCTGCTCAGGTGATTAAAAAACCCATCCTTACTCTGTTGACTTTAATTTACAATTGCTCATTTACCTTAAGTGACACCCATAATGCCTCTCCCTGTGAGCCTGATGTGCTCCTGCTCGAGCGAGGAGAGCAGGGAATAGGTTTGGAAGTGGACATGGAAGCACAGCTGATAATTAAGGTTAGAACCAGAATTAGCCAGTTATTTACTATTAGTGATTTTAACACCTGCTCTATGCAGTGCTGCAGCTGCAGGTCCAGAAAAAAGCTGGATTGTAAGGGCATCCTGGTGGCTGAGGGTGTATTTATTACCTGGTAGGGCTCTTTGGGACCAGGAATCCTTCCCCAAAGCCCCAAAAATGTTCACAAGCAACCTGAACTGCAGACAGCTCTATCCTACCTGCACCAGCACGCTGTGAAAAGCACTTACATCGTGCTACATCTATCACATAATTAATCCCAACATTACTACACGAAATCTCATGTGAGATAATATTTTCCAGAAATGTTATGCTACAAAAAGGTCAAATATCATATAATTTTTTCTGCTGGATCCTCCTTTGAGCCGTGTTTACCCTAAGATATTAGCTTCCAGAAGGTAAAAAAGAACAATAACATTTGATAGTCCAGCCAATGGGGGTGGCCTGAGTGACCTGCTGAGCAGCCACAGCCTGGTGGTGGCACAGGCTGGAGCAGCCTGGAAACATCCAGATGGGCTCCTGCAGATCCTTACACATTGTGGACACAATAATATCTTGTATCTCCCATATCTATATATATATATATCTATATTTAATTTATTTTTATTTTTTAATTTTTTTTAATTTTTAATTTTTATTGATTTATATTTACATATTTGAAAGCTGTTTCCCAGCAGACCAGCCTAAAGGTGGGACACCGTCACTGGACTCTTTGCTCACAGGCAGAGATGTCACCCAAGAAGAAATTCAGCACTGGAGCAGCAGAGGAGGAAAATATTCTTAAGAGAGGTCACTCTTTGATTCTCATCTTTAAATCAATAGGAAGGACTAACTTCAGGCTGCACAGTACTTGGAGTTGTTTCCTGTTCCAAACCTGCTTCAGCAAGGTCCTCTCCAGGTTAAAGCCAGTGCAAGGCCAGGTTGGACATTGGGGCTTGGAGCAATCTGGGACACTGGAAAGTGTCCCTGCCCATGGATGAGATTTAAGGCTCCTTCCCACCCAAACCATTCCATGATTCTGTGACTGTCTGATTCCAGAAGAGATGACAGTGAAATTTATCTAAATTACTCCATTTCCCTCTAGTGAACCCATGCAGAGCAATTCCTTTTGCTGGGACCCTTCAAACCATGGGCTCCATCAGCCATTTCCACTCACTCCTGCACGAAAACAAGAAATAAAATGTACAGAACCAGAACCATCACCTGAATGGTGCACCTCCACGACTTCCATAAATCCACACACCTATGGATTTACACGTTACTAAAACCTGCTGGGTTATTTGTGAACATCAGGAGGGAGCTGAGGCTTACAGCAGGTGAAGCAGTGATTCCTGACCCCATCCCAGGCAGGGAAATGCACTGGGAAGCACAACCATGGCCATCTGCTCTGGGCTGGCCGTGGCACACTCCCTCCTCCAGGGACAGGGATCCTTCCCTGCCCGCCCAAGGGTTCTGCTCTGGAGAGGAAACAGAGCCAAGCACGGTCCTGGGTTTTATTTTTCNACAGCTTCTGTCTCCAAAAATTATCCCAAGGTAAGTGCACCACAGAGCCCAGGCTGTCAGTCAGAGATGGAAAACACCCCAAGGTTGATAAAGAAACGTAGGTCAGAATTAGACACTCAGCTCCACTAATGCGAGGAGAAGCTGCTTCCCAGTCCTTGTCCACACAAACCAATTCACCCAAACATCCCCTGACAGTGTGTCCTACTGAAAAACCTCTTTTATTTTCATATACCACGATGAGATCTAGCTTCATTCTAAAAATAGCTCTCATCATTTATGCTCACATAAATTTTTACCTTCCTACCATCCTATACCGAGCAACTGTTGGTCACCAGGCAGAACCACCCCACCCAGGCTTTATTTTCCAACAGCTGCTCAGGTGATTAAAAAACCCATCCTTACTCTGTTGACTTTAATTTACAATTGCTCATTTACCTTAAGTGACACCCATAATGCCTCTCCCTGTGAGCCTGATGTGCTCCTGCTCGAGCGAGGAGAGCAGGGAATAGGTTTGGAAGTGGACATGGAAGCACAGCTGATAATTAAGGTTAGAACCAGAATTAGCCAGTTATTTACTATTAGTGATTTTAACACCTGCTCTATGCAGTGCTGCAGCTGCAGGTCCAGAAAAAAGCTGGATTGTAAGGGCATCTTGGTGGCTGAGGGTGTATTTATTACCTGGTAGGGCTCTTTGGGACCAGGAATCCTTCCCCAAAGCCCCAAAAATGTTCACAAGCAACCTGAACTGCAGACAGCTCTATCCTACCTGCACCAGCACGCTGTGAAAAGCACTTACATCGTGCTACATCTATCACATAATTAATCCCAACATTACTACACGAAATCTCATGTGAGATAATATTTTCCAGAAATGTTATGCTACAAAAAGGTCAAATATCATATAATTTTTTCTGCTGGATCCTCCTTTGAGCCGTGTTTACCCTAAGATATTAGCTTCCAGAAGGTAAAAAAGAACAATAACATTTGATAGTCCAGCCAATGGGGGTGGCCTGAGTGACCTGCTGAGCAGCCACAGCCTGGTGGTGGCACAGGCTGGAGCAGCCTGGAAACATCCAGATGGGCTCCTGCAGATCCTTACACATTGTGGACACAATAATATCTTGTATCTCCCATATCTATATATATATATATCTATATTTAATTTATTTTTATTTTTTAATTTTTTTTAATTTTTAATTTTTATTGATTTATATTTACATATTTGAAAGCTGTTTCCCAGCAGACCAGCCTAAAGGTGGGACACCGTCACTGGACTCTTTGCTCACAGGCAGAGATGTCACCCAAGAAGAAATTCAGCACTGGAGCAGCAGAGGAGGAAAATATTCTTAAGAGAGGTCACTCTTTGATTCTCATCTTTAAATCAATAGGAAGGACTAACTTCAGGCTGCACAGTACTTGGAGTTGTTTCCTGTTCCAAACCTGCTTCAGCAAGGTCCTCTCCAGGTTAAAGCCAGTGCAAGGCCAGGTTGGACATTGGGGCTTGGAGCAATCTGGGACACTGGAAAGTGTCCCTGCCCATGGATGAGATTTAAGGCTCCTTCCCACCCAAACCATTCCATGATTCTGTGACTGTCTGATTCCAGAAGAGATGACAGTGAAATTTATCTAAATTACTCCATTTCCCTCTAGTGAACCCATGCAGAGCAATTCCTTTTGCTGGGACCCTTCAAACCATGGGCTCCATCAGCCATTTCCACTCACTCCTGCACGAAAACAAGAAATAAAATGTACAGAACCAGAACCATCACCTGAATGGTGCACCTCCACGACTTCCATAAATCCACACACCTATGGATTTACACGTTACTAAAACCTGCTGGGTTATTTGTGAACATCAGGAGGGAGCTGAGGCTTACAGCAGGTGAAGCAGTGATTCCTGACCCCATCCCAGGCAGGGAAATGCACTGGGAAGCACAACCATGGCCATCTGCTCTGGGCTGGCCGTGGCACACTCCCTCCTCCAGGGACAGGGATCCTTCCCTGCCCGCCCAAGGGTTCTGCTCTGGAGAGGAAACAGAGCCAAGCACGGTCCTGGGTTTTATTTTTCATTTATTTCACAGACCTGATGGAGAGATCCGGACAGCAGAGGGAGAGAATTGTCGTGGCCTCTCGTCAGCGACAGGCGGGATCTGGAATAAAACTCTGCCTTGCTTCTGTGGGAAGATTAAAGTGTTTTGGAAGCCTGAGAAAATGTCCCTTTCATTTCAGTATTGATTGGTCTTTATTGAACACACACACTCCTGCTAACGCTGCCTTTGGTGGGTTTTCTTTGGGTTTGTTCAGTTTTTACTTCTTTCATGACTTCAAGTGCTTTTGACAGTAATTTTCCCTTTGCTTAACTCAATCAGCTATTGATAAAATCCAACCCGAGATGCTGAGTCCTTAAAAAGAACCCGAGGTTTTTTTCCTCTATTCTTTAAAAAGTACCACTGCCCGTATTTACTGTGAACCATCTGTTACACTTCTAATTAAAATATATTTGTAATGAGCTTATTAGTGCACAGAATATGTCCTGAACAGGATGTCAGTCAAGAACTGATTGTTTGGAGAGATAAGATGCCTTAAACTTCTATTAGTGTAACAAAACCGTGCGCTGGTATTTTCATCCTGTATAAAAGCAAATTCCAAGAGGGCAGGAATTCACACACTTTTTGTAATAATTTCCTCTTCAAATGTGTGGCTGTTCCTTTCTAATATAGAGTCAGATGGCCTCTTATAATTGCAGTATCAAATCTTTGCCTCAGTTTTCAACTGCAGGTGATTTCAAATGATTAAAGATGCACAACAGGGAATAAACAAAAATGCTTACATGCAATTATTTTTAATTAGTATTTGGCTATAAAGTGTGTGCCTTCATAAAAAAGTCTGTTATTCACATAAACATCTGTTACCATACACACAAGGAAACACACTGTAAGTCTGTCATCACATCACCAAAACAGAATATACTAAGGAAGGCTGGACAGGAAAGCCAACACTTTGAGTTTTTAAACAAAAGATATAAGCATAACTGCCAAAACAGACACTGCACCACACCTTTCAATTAGCGCAGCTCACAATCAAAGGAAGAGCCATTACCAATGGAATTACACTTGAAAATGTTAAAATAGATGGAATTATTCTTTGAAAACAATGGAATCTGTAAGCACAAGACGATTTCAAACTCTTTACTAATTTTGCACCAGCGAACATAATCAGAACGCTTCCTGTTTGCACAGTATCTCTGGGTACTCTTCTGACAACTTTTTTAAATCTTATTTTTGTTCATTATTTAAGCCCTCTCAGAAAAAAAAAAATAACCAACAAAAAAAACAACAAACCCACCACCAAACCCCTGCTGTGGTGTTTGTCCATAAATAACCCTGCAGTGCTCAGTCCTGGCCTCATTTTGCAGACTCAGGGACGCTGACATATTTTAAGCAAGCATGCGACAAACAGCAAAGTAAGAGAGAAATACAGAGAGTATAAATTAATACCACCGTAATTGATAGGTGGAGATAAGGCTGCTCTGCGGAATACTGAGGATAAAATGAAGAGGAGGTGTGAGAGCACCTTGCACATGAATTACTGAATCAGAGGGAATTGCTGAGCTCTGCTGCGAGGAAGCTCTTGGAAACACCTCCAGCAGCCAAACTTAACACCTTACCTCCACCAGCAGAGAAACACAGAATTCCTCCACAGCTTTAACCACCCAATAACACAGCTCAGTTTGCTTTTATGGAAATAAAAGCAATTGTGAGATTAAAAAGTGCATGTGAGGAGTCCTGCCAGTTGTGCCTCGGTGTTACCTACAGGCAGAAAGGAAAAATTCCTGCTCCTCAGTTGTGGCTCTGCGGGGACCAATAACCAACCCCAGCAGCAGAGCCACCCTGGGGATGCTGCTGGCCAGGAACAGGGATGGAGGCTCCACCTGTGATCCTGCCCCAGCACCCTGACCCGTTAACTGTGTTCACAAATCCTCCTGCACATCCTGACAGAGCTCGTGTGCTTTAAAATCCTTCCTTCACCAGCTCTTGATGAGCCTCCTCTGGGCTGGCTTCCTCCTCAGACCAGCTCCTCTTGGCCTAGAGAGGAGTCAAAAGTGCCCTCAGAGCTTCTAATGGCAAAGATGACCCTCTGCAAGGAAGCAGATCTGAGTCTTTTCCAGCTGCTGTTGATTTACAGGCCTTCTCCTGCACATCAGCATTTCATAGATCTTCCCAAGTGTCAGAAATATGAAAGCCATACATTACACGCAAAGAATGGCCCAGTTCATTACTATCATTTTATTTATTTAACAAATACGGTATTTAATCAGAAGGAACTGACAGCTACAATTGTTTATTGCAATCATACAACACGGCAATAAATAAACATTGCACATTAAGTAGAAGGTAGAAGGATCACTGGAAACATCCCATATAAAAAATCCTTCCTCAGAATTCCTCACTAACGGACAGTATTTGTAAATCTATTGACAAAGAGCTCCAAAAAGATGGAGCAGTAAATAAAACACGTGAGAGCAGACAAGGTAGGTTTGGCTTTCAGACAACAAATTAATTTCTGGGTTGACTCCAGAACAGAACGACTTGCAGCTGGCTCTGGACTAGGACAGTCACATATCACACTCTCCCTCATAAATAAAAGCAGCCCCAGGAAAGGCTGATCTGCCTTTTAGTGATCAACAATTTTCCACAGCATAAAATGCAAACCACCACTTCTCCAAAGCATCCATGGGATGGGGTGGGCACCTCACCCCCAGGCCTCAGCAGCTCCGCTCCACCCACTGGAGCAGGGTCCCTGCCCAGAGGAGCTGGGCCATGTTACAGCCCTCAATCCTTCACTTTTCCTTTTCCCCTTCTCTTTTGATTCTGTTCTCAGCTTTGCACGTCCTGACTGATTCACAAAAAGCCAAGAAAATGCATCTCCATTTCAAAAGCCTGAGATTTCAGGCTCCCTCCTGCTTCCTGCCAGCACAAAGTGGGTTTTGCTTTAAGACACTGAGGTGTTTTCCCAACTTCAGTGAGAGTTTTGCAAGACTTAGTGGAGCAGGAGTGTCTCAATAACTGTGATAGATGGCTGGGCCTGAGAGAAGAAATAACCATTTTCCTCCTGAAATTTGCTGCACTGCCATGGCAGGGAGATGCCTCCCTCCACTGCGTGGGACTCCCCAGGTTGAGAATAAAGTCAGCACTTTTCTTTATTTCTCTTCTCCTTCACTCTTACCTCTGGTTTAAAAGCACCTCTCATCCAGCTTGGAGTGCTCACGTTGAGGGAAGAAGCTTTAACTCTTTGTCCCTTAAGGCAAGGCAAACTGAGAAGGAGAAGGAAAACAGATCAATCCGGGCAGTGCCAAGCAGTGTCACCTGGGGGTGGCAGGGACCCTCTGGGCAGGGACAGCCCCCCCAGCCTCACCACCCTCCAAAGACTGGAATTATTTCTGAATATCCAGATCCTCGCCCTCTAAGATGTGAATAAATGTGTGGATGTGGCTCTTGGGGACAAGGTGGCCTTGGCAGTGCCAGGGAATGATTGGACTCCACGATCTTGGAGGGCTTTTCCAGCCCCATGGATTCTGTGATTCTATGGGCACATCTCAATCTGAGCCTGTAGATAAGGAAAAATAAACTGAGTTGCACTTTAAAGAGTAAAGGGACAAAGGACACAGAAGTGACAGCCACCAAAAAGTGATTGACTCCTCCCTGGAAGGTGGAAAATGCAGCAATTCCTCAAACAGCTCCAGATGTTTTGGTTTCAATTAAACAAATACGACTCAGAAAAATACCAAAGCAAAAATATTATGTTCATTCTATTACGTATTATATGCTAAATAAATGCTATTTATGTGGCTTAATTTTGAAGCTTTATTTTTTACCTTTTTAAAATCATTTCAAAAGAAGCTGATGGCAGTGACAAAAATACTAAAGTGTATCCAAGAAGGTTAAACCTCCAGCGTGGGCTGCTTGGAGGAGGTCAGCTGGAGCTTTAAAAGATGGTTTTAGTAGGAACTCGATGAATGGAGCTCTTCAAAAGCATTTCTAAGTGCTAATTAATGCAAGTCCTAGAGATAAACAAAGCAGAGAGGAGCAATTGTGCCTGCGACAATGTGAGGACTTCAAATGAGTGTCACATCTTTGAAGGAGGAATTCTAGTTCTTCACTTTATAAATTAATCTGTCTCCAGAAGCCTATTATTCCTCTAGCATACAACTCAAAAACAGGATGTATTTGGGAATTTCCCATTGAGGGAAACATGAAATAATGTGACAATACTTGTGTCTAGCACTGTGCCAAAAAAATCCTGTGTTTCTTTGTGAAGTTTAACTCAGAACCAGCTGATTCCTTGAGGCTCTCAAACGCCACTGCAACAACAACCACTCTTCAATTTCCATGGCCATGGAGAAAAATTCCAATGGCAAAGCAGCCTCACAGCCCAGAAGGCAAATAAAAAGAATTCAGGTTTATGGATTTGGTGGTTTTTTTCCTTTAAATCTCGTGATTGCAAAGCAATCAGCTGGATGGGTTGGGGATGTTTTACCAACCACTTTATTAATTAAATACATCCTTTGGTTTTATTTCAATGTTTATCTAAAGATTTGCATTGAGCTATTGCAGGTGTCAGGGAATCACAGAATCCCAGGGTGGTTTGGGTTGGGATCACCCAGTGCCACCCCTGCCATGGCAGGGACACCTTCCCCTGCCCCAGGTGCTGCCAGCCCCAGTGTCCAGCCTGGCCTTGGGCACTGCCAGGGATGGGAATGCAAGAGCTCAGACAAAAACACACACTGGAGAAAGAATAAGAAGAGCAGAACTTTTTATTTGCCTTGGGAATACTTTGGAGAGACAACCACTACGTGGAGGAATCATGAGGAAACACAGAAAACATCTTCCTGGAAAAGAAGGAACATCCTCACGTGGTGTCCAGGCCACTGGTGGCATTGTAGAAATCTTCCACGTGACAGCTGCTCTCCTTTTTCCCTGTTATTTTAATTAGCCAAAGTCCTGGTTGCAGAAGTCCCTGGTTCTTTGGAATGTTCAACATTTTAAGCTTTCCTCAGAACTGGGGGAATCTCAAACAATGCCGCTTTCTGTTCCCATTTTTCTGACTCTGCCTAAACATTTCCCAGCTAAAACCTCCAGCACATTTTGGAGGCAGCACGAGATGGAGGATTTGTTTCCTTTTCCAGCTGTCCCATCAGTATCTGTAAGCACAATTTTATTTAAATGCTGCAGCAAGAAGACTTGTCCAGCCTATTTTTTTCCTGCAGCATCCATCTCTGAGTCCCCTGATTTCTTGTTTCCTTGAGCTGGCTGGGATCCACCAGGAGATGACATCCCACCACTGCTGCCTAAAGCCAGAAATTCATTCCCTGCCTGCTCAGAGGCACCCCTGTGTGTTTCCTACAATACCAACTTGTAATAATGATAATATTTTATATCGTAATAATATATTTCTAATAATGATATTATAATAATATATATTATTATAATATGTAATATATACTATAATAATAATAATATTTATATTATAATAATATTTTATAAACTCCCTTTTTATCCATGTTTTCTGCTTTCCTGCAAATCCTTAATTAGCCATGCTCCTGCCCAGGCAAATTGGATTTTTTCAGGGATAGGGACTGGTCCTCCCAGTTCTCTTTGAAGAGTTTGGGCTGATTTACTGGGGAAACCACTAAACTATCACTGTCCTAAGAAGAATAAGTCATTATCATCCAAAATCTCGGCTTCATTCTGGCAAGCAGAAATCCTTCTGTGGATGCCTCAGTGGTACAGGAACCATCTGCACCCTGGGGGCTGCGTTTGCTCCATCTCAGACAGAAAGGGATGGGGAAATGTTTGGTAATTTCCTCACTCTGCCGTTACACACCACTCTCACCTGCAGCTGCTACACGCAGAGCAGGATCAGTGTTTACAATTTTACCGATGCAAGTTTGTTTCTAGCTTTAACTCTTTTCTAGATCATTTTCTGCACAAACTGCAGCAGCTACGGGTCTCACTCTGAAAATTTCCCCTTCAGTTTTCTTCTCTGAGGCTTCCAGGTTCCCTGTTGTCAGGTTTCTCTGTTATAGCTGTGAATATTTTCTCTGCAGAGAGAACGTGGTGGAAAATACTCCATGGCTACTGAGGAGCTTCTTCTTGTGGAGAAGAGATCCATGGATTTCACCCCTCTCCACTGGCACAGGCTAGAAATAAATATGCTTTTAGCCACCCCATTTGTGCCTCAACCTTTCAGCACCCTTGCCACTTATCACATTTTTCAAGGTCACCCACTAACACCATCTCCCCAGTTGCCAAATCGATGTGAGCAACATCACACTTCCCATAAAAACAGTTCTGCTTAAACTCAAACCCCATAGAAAAAACAAAAAACAAAACTAAACAAAAAAACCCCACAAACATTCCCTGCAACAGCTCCAATGTCTCAGGAAGAACCAAAGAACCCTGGCCATATTCCTTAAAAACAATGGATTTGCACCATTAACTTTGTCTGAGCACCAGGACAGGCATTCAGGACATCCTTTAGCAACTCAGTTAAGTAAAGTGGCCATTTTTAAGCAGGGTTAGTAAGGCTGTGACTAAAGTTAAGCCAAGAGTCAAGCCCTCTGATGACTCTCGGTTTAGCACTGCAGGCAAATGGAAGCTGCCAGTGAAGGCATCAAGGCTTTGGAGAGACAAGGACACTGTGATTTCATTCCAGGAAAAAGAAATACTTACACTGCAATTGAAACAATTTCCAACATTTTCTCGGCATAACACTAATTCCCACCAGCATTTGCAAAAGACCTTTTATAGACTGCTTTGTATTAGCTCCAGCTGCCACAGACAAACCCCAGATCCTCCCAGGATTCCCAAACACCTGGAGTCCCAAGGAATCCCTTGATGTAGGATGGAATTCTTTTTGGGATGAGACAATGGACAATTCCATGTCTGTCTTCAATTGCTCCAAGGGATTATTTAGGGATTATTTACTCTTTTCTGGCTTTAAAGGAAGATGGTTTTCACCCATGAGTAGAGCAGAATTTATAGGAGGAAAATTAATTCCTACGTTGGACTTTTCAATCCCACATTGGTGTTTGTGTTACATTCCAGCTGCGTGCTTGTGTGGGCACTTTCCTTTCTCTGCTCCTGCCCAAAATTCCCCTCCCAAGCAGAAGGTCCCAGAACCAAGAGGAGTCTCCGCAATGATTCAGACCCAAACCAACTGTTATTTACATTAAATAAACTCCTCCCGGATGCCAGGTTGCCAAAATGGATTATTTACTGGAGCCTTGTTGTCACACCTCCTGGTTGTGCTGCACGCTGGTGTAAGATCCATGATGATTGCAACCCATTAGTAACTGTCACAAGAGAGCTCCTGCTGAAAAAGAAGGAGACAGGGAAAAATACCTCCTACCCAGGAACTGGAAATTAGGTTCAGGAGACATATTTAGTCTGGATTTTGAGCCTGGTTCCCTGTGCTACCGGTGGCGACTCACTCACCTGGCCTGCTCCACACCTTCCCCCTGTGAGGAGGGAAATGAATCATGTTTTCCCTGCTCCATAAACGTCATTTATATCCTCAGATGGAAATGACCACGTGCAGAATCAGGGCTGTTAACCTCTCCTGCAGGAACACCCCGGGATCTGCCCCAGGAGCTGTTCACGCCGGTGACACTCAGATGTCCCCAGGCCAGGGAAGGCAGGAACCTCCCCTGCCAGGACATAAAGCCTCTGAGTAGGAGCAAGCTTAACTTCCCCGGCTGGAATGGCACTGGGAAGGCTGGGAGCCACAGGGATAACAGCTCCAGGAGAAATTCCAGGGATTCTCTATCTGCACCGCTCCAGTCTGTGGCTGTGGAAGAGCCCAAGCTCAGGCTCAGCCTGAGCTGCCCTTAAACCCACCAGCATCTCCTGCTCCACCTGGGAGCAGCTCCCAGCCCAAGGAGGAACAGCTCACGCTCAGCACAGCCCAAGGAACCTGCTGGATGTTTGTCCTGCTAATTGTGCTGGTATTCTCACCTTGTACCAGAGTTCTGCACAGGAAAATTACATCCCTGAAAAATTCCGATCCCTTCTTAGGGGCAGCAGCTGTTGAAATAACTGCTTTGCAATGTAATCCCCTTGTTCAATAATTCTTTGCCTTCCAACGTTGCAATTTACATTTTTGCCAAGGAATCAAACTGGTACTTAAGTATGAGAATAACTGAGGATCCTGCCTTTGTCTCCAGCCAACTGATATCCTAAGCCCTGCTATGACATTATATAAATATTCAAAAAATGCCTGTGAATGCCATAATTTCTCCAGGTCTCACAAATGAGGAATTATCCAAGTAATGGATTATGAATGGAGTAGTAATGTATGGAAACATTACCCACCCAAAACATATTAGAGCTCCCAAAGACTCAACATGAAACAAAATGTGTTAGAGGTTTAACAAAATAAAGCTGTCCCCTGAGATTCAGCCTCACTAATTCCTACTAAAAAACTCCAGAAAGGTGAAAATACTTAGAGATACTGTTTATTTCTAAATATTATCAGCTGAGGAGTGCAGTCAGGAAGATGTTATTTAAAATACCTGCTTATCCAGCTATTAACGTGGCAAGTTTAAAGTGAAATCGTGAAGCTTGATAATCCAAGATTTCCAATAGGAGGTATTTTAGCAGGTTGAGCCTTTTCCTCACCAAGCTCACAATTATATTCTTACTTTGCCTCTAGTTGATAAATTTATAAAAATATTCAAATGTAGTTAATTTGCCAGTATTTTGAAGCAAAGTGTTTGAATAAAAATGTAAGGCACTGACTGGCACAGGGTGCCCAGAGCAGCTGGGGCTGCCCCTGGATCCCTGGCAGTGCCCAAGGCCAGGCTGGACATTGGGGCTGGGAGCAGCTGGGACAGGGGAAGGTGTCCCTGCCATGGCTGGGGTGGCACTGGGTGGGATTTGAGGTCCCTCCCAACCCAAACCATTCCTTGATTCTGTGGGGAGTTGCCTGCTGAGCCCAGGGTGGCTGTTGTGCCTGTGCCTAAAACCTCTGTGGAAGAAATTCCTGCAATGTTTATGGAGCTGTGAGAAGCCATTGCTCAACCCAGCCCTGCTCTGCTGTCAGCAGGCCAGACCCTTCAACCAGTTCTTACTCAAGCATCCCTTACTCAGGAGACTGGGGCAGAAGTAAGGATTACTCATCCCAGGAGTTGCAAAACTGCTGCTGAAGGCTTCTGCCCTGGAGCCAGCCATTGTATGGGAATGACTGAGGGCAGGAGGAGCCAGCCTTGCTTCTGGGAAAGAAAGTTCTAGGAATTAATTTTAAACTCATTTAAGAAGTTATTGTTTACTGTCTTTCCTTTCCTTTCCTTTCCTTTCCTTTCCTTTCCTTTCCTTTCCTTTCCTTTCCTTTCCTTTCCTTTCCTTTCCTTTCCTTTCCTTTCCTTTCCTTTCCTTTCCTTTCCTTTCCTTTCCTTTCCTTCTCCCTTTTCCCCCTTTTTTACCTTTTTCCCTTTTTTGCCTTTTTAAATTTTTTTTTCTTTCTCCCCTTTTTCCCTTTCTTTAAAAGTTGCAAAGCCTGGCACAACAATGGGTTTTCTTTCTTGCAGCATATCTCTAAATTGTAGGAAATTTGCCTCTGGGCCAGGCTGGTTGGCTCAGAGCCAGACTGGATGTCTCCATTCTCATCCTTTCCCGTACTCTTCCCACAAACAAAATAAAAAATGTTTGCTTGGCTTGGATTTTTTTTTAAGTGAAGCAGAGCAGAGGCTCCTGTGGACAAATTCCCAATTGCATCACTCGTGCTGAGCCTCTGGCACAGACAGAAGGTGACAAAACCCATGGAAACAAACAGAAATGCTCCCATTGTCTTCATCTGGCCTTGGCTTGGGGTCTCACGGCTTAAATTCCATCAAACAGGAATGAGCTTGGGATTAGATTCTCTTTGACTTCCCCAAAATTGTTCAGTTGTAGGTTGAGGGACATTCAGTGTCAGTGGGGAGAGAGAAACAGGGGTGAAGAAAAAGTCCCTGGATCCTCAAAAAGTACTGTGATCACATAATATGCAGGGAAAAAAATTAATCAAATATTTCCTGGATGTCTGAGGCACAGGAGCTCTCTATTCCAGCCCCAACAGGGAGCTTTGGGCAGGGCCATGCACCACATCTCTGAACAGCTGGGGTCAGGGGGAAAATCCCTGGGCACCGAGTGAAGTACAGCAGAACATCATCCTGCATTTACATCCAAAAATGAGCCCAAAGGTCTCTGTGCCCTACTCCAAACCACAGAGATTGCTACAAAATACACTTGGCTGGGTGAACATTGACAGAAATGAGAGGCACAGTCCTGGCTGAAAGCCAGCCTCCAGAGGAGACACAGCCACTGCCTTTGAGAGGCTCCAGCAGAGCTGGAGAGGGGCTGGGGACAAGGGATGGAGGGACAGGGCACAGGGAATGGCTTCCTGCTGACACAGAAGAGGTTTGGATGGAATACTGGGCAGGAATTGTTCCCTGGGAGCGTGGGGATGGAATTCCCAGAGCAGCTGGGGCTGCCCCTGGATCCCTGGCAGTGCCCAAGGCCAGGCTGGACGCTGAGGCTGGGAGAGCTGGGACAGGGGAAGGTGTCCCTGCCATGGCAGGGGTGGCACTGGATGTCCTTTGAGGTCCCTTTTAACCCAAATTATTCTGAGATTCTGTGATTTTGACACCTCAGGATCCCATCAGGGAGTCCCACAGCCTGGCCAAGAGGCAAATTTCCTACAATTTAGAGATACGCTGCAAGAAAGAAAACCCATTGTTGTGCCAGGCTTTGGAACTTTTAAAGAAAGGGAAAAAGGGGAGAAAAGGAAAAAAAAANAAGGAAAGGAAAGGAAAGGAAAGGAAAGGAAAGGAAAGGAAAGGAAAGGAAAGGAAAGGAAAGGAAAGGAAAGGAAAGGAAAGGAAAGGAAAGGAAAGGAAAGGAAAGGAAAGGAAAGGAAAGGAAAGGAAAGGAAAGGAAAGGAAAGGAAAGGAAAGGAAAGGAAAGGAAAGACCACCCCCATGATCCCACCAATCCTGCACCCCCATGGGACACTCAGCTCCCCACTGAGCACCCCACCACGCTCCAAGCAAATGTGGGGCCCCCAAACCTGTGCCAAAGTTTGTCTGAGGTTTGCAGCTTTAATGGGAACAGGGCCTGCTCCTTTAAATAGGTGCTATATTTATGGAGCAAGGAGTAGCCAAAATGTAGGGAAAGCTCAGCCAACTGCTTTGCTATTTTTGATGACACGACAAAGTCTGATTTTCATTAAGTTTTGCACATATATATCAGGGGTCCTCCCAGGGACTAGGGAATGAATGCACTTTGTTTGAACTCTATGGCTATTATATACTACTTTTTATTGATTTTTTTCCCCTGTAATTCTCAATATAGTTCTTGTGTGCTCATGGAAAAATATTTATTTTTAGACCCACCATTTTTCCAATATACTTGTGTTCCTCCTGTTACGAACATTGCCTGATTACCAGGAACATCTTCCCCACTGTCTTAAAAAAACCCCAACATCACAAAAATATAACACAAAGAATTAACAATTTTAGTCATCTTGAAAAGGCAAAATGGAAGCAAAGCTTGGGTCAGTGTGTGTTATACGCTCTCAGATTTATATTTTTAGTTTCCAGTTGTGCCCTGCCCACATTTTTGGAAGTAGAACTTTCCCATGAAGTAAACACACGACCTTGAGAAAAGTTAAGACTTTCTGCTTCACAATGTTTGCTCTAGAAAAATAAATTAGGAGGCCAACTTGGCCACCCAAAATGTCACTTCATTCCTCACCATGCCTTCAAGGGGTTGATTCCTCAGAGGGAGGATGAGGAAGGGATGAGGCTGGGCATCTCCTGGCACAGAGAAAGGGGAAAACCTGGCACTGCCCTCAGGGTGGAGCCTAAAACCTGGGAATGCCTTCCCAGCTCAGCTCAGGGCGCTTTTGCAGAGTTTAGTGCTGGTCCTCCAGACTAAGCCAGGCTTTTGCAGCTTCTCTGGCAAGGCCTGGCCTGGGGAGGAATTCAGTGGCCACCGTGGGATTCCAGTGAATCTGCTGCCAGTCCAGCCCAGCTCCAGCTCCACTGCAGGCACAGATTTTGGCCATTTCGGGGAGGACAGGAGGGAACACGCAGGGAGGTGGGAGGTGGCAGCAGCCTGGGAATGCACCAGGGAGATTCAGCAGGGATGAAAAGCTGGGGCTGGTACCAGGAAGAGTGCAGGGCCAGCAGGGAGCCATCTGGGAAAAATCATTTTATTTATAACTTAAGTAATAGCACAAGCCACACTGCAAATCGATTTGCTTTTGGATTCCAGCTATTGTCTGATTGCCCAGACAAACAGCATCCAGTTTAAGTGGAGTCCACAGCAGTAATAACAAAGAAGGAACACAAATTTTAATTATGTTTCTCCAAGTCTGTATAAGTATTGGAGAACCACATAAAAATGATTTTTTTTTTACTAACTTGCAGTTGAAAATGTGTCATTAAAAGCTATGAGTCTGATTTTCTGCTCTGCTGGTCAGGATATTAACCAAAATGATAAAGTATTCGCTGTTTGAGGGGAGAAAAAGGAGAGGGAAATAAATGCTGAAGGTTCCATGCCAGAGACATTCTGAGAATGATGCTAAAATGAGAAACTTCATCACCCTTCACTTGTTGGGGCTGTTTTGCTGCAAGAAAGTGCTGGAGAAAGAGAAGAAAGAGAGTGGAGAGAGAGCTGAGCAAGTAAAACAAGCAAAAAAGGGGGGGAAAAGTGGTGAGGATGTTGGAAGCACAGCTGAGAGTTTGTTCTGGGGCTGTTTGGTGGCACCTGGGGCAGGAGGGCACAGCAGGCTCTGACTCCACACGTGGCACACGGTGCCAGGGGATGGCAGGACTCCCCTTTCCCCAGGATTCCAATTAATTTCTGCTCTCCCTGCTCACATCTTCCCTAATTCTGCAAGCCTGACTTCCTACAACTTACATTTATTTGTAATCTCACTGCTTACACTCCACTGAACAATAAAAGAACAATAAACTTAATAAAAAGCCCAAGTGATTGGAAATAGCTCTGGGAATGGCAGTCCAGTATGAAAGCTATAAATTTACTTGTATACTCATGACATTGTCAGCTAATTTTTATGAAAAGCCCATCACAGAACATTGCACCAAAACACTGTGATCACTCGTATGTCACCCATCATACTTCCCCTGATAACAAAACAGAAAATGCATCATAAAATGATACTTCAAACTACAAATTCATCTTGAAATGCTCACTGTATACAGCAACAATTCTTTCCTGACCTTGTCTTGCACCTGAACCTTAAATTAATCATTCTTCTTCTATAACATTAAAGAATGCCCAGCGGTACTTTTTATTGAGTTTAAAAGCTAAAACTTCAGCTAATAATATCATTATTGTTTGGGTTAATATTTCCCTATTCAAATCCACGCAGAGTGAAGAAGTTGTGTGGTGCAAAGTAAGTAATAAGAGTTTTGGAAATGCGATTGAAAAGTATTTTCCTGTGCTCAGATCAGAAAGTATTGACTGATATTTAGAGGCTGAAGCAGAGCCCACTGAAGTCAAAGGAAAACACCTATTGATTTTAAACGTTTTGGGATCAAGCCCTTAACACCTAATCCTGAAAAATGCTGAGTATATTAAAGCCACATAGGAGCTACGGATATCAAGAATTCACAGGGCTAAATCCTATTAAATACACAGAGTTATCCTGCCTCAGACTAAGGTACTCAATTGGATTAATTAGGAAAGATTTTCCAGGAGATGGCCAAGATTTTCACCTCACTCCTTCAGTGGACACGCTGTTGAGATGACAAATGGGACAGGGGACAGCATTTGCAAGTGGCCCCCAAGGAGATTTTAATGGATCAGATCTCCAGTGAAATACTTGAAGTCTTTCTGACACAGAATTTAGTGATTTGGGCAGTTCAAATGAGACATGAATGGAAGGTCTCTGGCACCTGGAGATGGAGGTAAGAGACCTCTCAGCCCACCCTTGGGGCTGCTGTTAG
The DNA here is from genome assembly GCA_013397155.1 of Irena cyanogastra. Lineage (NCBI taxonomy): Eukaryota > Metazoa > Chordata > Aves > Passeriformes > Irenidae > Irena > Irena cyanogastra. Next base: position 186,791 of record VWZV01000261.1, read on the forward strand.
TCAGTCTTCATTTCTTAATGTTTCTGCTAAAAATGGTAAAAACATAAATCCTTTTTTTCTCTCCCCTGTCCACCAGCAGGAGCTTCTGCCCTCAGTCAGGAGAGCCAGCACAGGGAGCTCAAATCCCAAATCCCCTCCTGCCCCTGGGAGGGTCACAATGCTGAAGTTTAGCAGAACAGTTTTGGTGGCAATGTGAGCGTCCTTCCTTTAAACAAAAGAAACGAGGTTTGATTAGAGCAGCACAAAAATCAGCAGCTTCAATTGTCATCACTTCAAGAGAAGCATGACACAGCTTTTGTCTGGAGCCCTTGCAGGGAGAACGGGAACAGCCCTTGCAGCTCCTGGGAAAACCAGGGCAGGAGATGGGGATCAGGGCAGGAGATGGGGATCAGGGCAGGAGATGGGGATCCAGGGCAGGAAATGGGGATCAGGGAGATCCACATTCTTCTAGAGAAATCCCTGCCCTGTCCTTGCCAAAACAAGGGAGGATGAAGGAGAAAAGCCTCCACCCTGTCAGTGAAGGGCCCAGCTGGGGTCAGTCCCACCCATCCATCCCTCTCTCCCCAGCACCAAGAGCCCCCAGTTCTTGTGGAGCTGTCCCAGATTAACTTTTGTACCCAATTCCACAGGGGGAACCTCTGATGGAATGGGAACGGTGCACAGGCTGCAATAACAAGGACTCCAAGTGAAGCTCAGGATTTATGTCTGAGGAGGACTTGGGGGCACAGAAGAATGCGAGGAGGAAAGGGCTCCTCAGAGCAGCACAGCATGCAGTATCAGCTACCATCCACTGAACAGCTGCTTTTTAGGGCAAAAATCAGGAATATTGTGCCAAACAGGTCCCAGAAGCTCATCCTTGCTGGTAAGGCTCAAAGCAGACCTTCACAGCTCTCAGAGGAGCCCTCTCCGTGCCTTCTGATGGTGAAAATTCTGCGGGCTCAGCCGCTGCAGGTGGGACCAACCTTCAGGAGGCAGCTGGGTTAAGGCACTTCCCTGCTCAGCAATCCTGGCATGAGCCTTCCTTTGCCAGGGACGTGGCCAAAACCCATCCCTGGAGGTGGCAACTTGTCCCTGCCTGCAGAGACCTCACTGAGGGGGCCTGGACTCGGTGCCTCGCCTTGCTGTGACTGCAGAGAGACGAGATCAGCCCTAGGGAAATCCTGTCACTTCAAAATCACAGGACAATGCAATGGATTGGGCTGGAAGGGATCTTAAATCCCACCCAGTGCCACCCCTGCCATGGCAGGGACACCTTCCCCTGTCCCAGCTGCTCCCAGCCCCAGTGTCCAGCCTGGCCTTGGGCACTGCCAGGGATCCAGGGGCAGCCCCAGCTGCTCTGGGCACCTGTGCCAGGGCCTGCCACCCTCCCAGCCAGGAATTCCTTCCCAAAATCCCACCTAAATCTCCCCACTGTCAGTTTAAATCCATTCCCTGTGTCCTGTCCCTGCATCCCTTGTCCCCAGTCCCTCTCCAGCTCTCCTGGAGCCCCTTCAGGCTCTGAGCTTTCCCTGGAGCTGCTCCTCTCCAGGTGAGCACCCCCAGGTGTCCCAGGCTGTTTTTACGAGTGACACAAAACTCCTGGAGGTCGGGGAGGGCATTCCCAGTGGCCTCCAGAGCTCTGGAGCAGCATTTTGGGGGGGACAGTGACTCCAGGCAAAGCCTGGATTAAAAATTTGAAGCTGTTTATGAAAGGCAGCGCCCAAAGTGAGAGGAGGTGTCAGAATCTGACTCTGATTAATAAGCACCATTTTATGGATCAGAAAATATCACATCTGACAGAGCTGCCAAAGACGAGTCAGTTTTGTAAGAGCAGGTTGTATTGTGCTGGTAGCAGAGGAAAAAACCCAATGTTTGACAAAGAAAAGAAACTTAACATGGTATTGAGGATGTTTATTTCTTTTATCATATTATGTATGAATCTTTTATAAGTTTTCAGTGAACTATATTAATTAAAAATTAGTTCTGGGAATATTTTGCTTGTAGCCTAATAAGCTATTACGTCAATACAGATTTTCATGGACTATTTTAAATTTGAAATAAAGGGGTCTCCTGAGTATGCGCAATGGAGCAAAAATGTAACAAAATTTTAAAAAGTAGAATGTTTCACACTTTTCTCCTTGTGCAAGTTGAGGATCAGGTCTGAGTTTTTCAAAGTAACTTTTATGTGCTTTATCCTAAAAGTTTAATTATTATTGAAAGTTTTATGGACTTACCATGAACTTGATTATTTATTATTTTTATTATGAATTTTTTCAGTTTATTGGGATCCATCCCAAGGATGCCACACAAGGCAAGACTTCTCCAGTCTTCCCTCCCAGTACAAACCAGCATCTCCCCAGGAAATGCTGCTGATGGGAGCTTGTGGGTCATGGCTTGGGTCTGGAGCTCCCCTGGGCACCCCAGCCCCGAGCTGGGCTGGAGGCAGGGATGGGGTGAATTACCCAGAGCTCTGCAGCTCCCACAAGGACGGAGTGAATTCATCCCAGAATTCTGCAGCTCCCACCAGGATGGAGGCAGAGATGGGGAGGAATTCATCCAGAATTCTGCAGCTCCCACCAGGATGGGGTGAATTCATCCCAGAATTCTGCAGCTCTCACCAGGATGGATGAAGGGATGGGAGGAATTCATCCAGAGTTCTGCAGCTCCCACCAGGATGGAGGCAGGGATGGGGTGAATTCATCCAGAGTTCTGCAGCTCCCACCAGGATGGATGAAGGGATGGGATGGATTCATCCCAAAATTCTGCAGCTCCCACCAGGATGGATGAAGGGATGGGGTGAATTCACCCCAGAGCTCTGCAGCTCCCACCAGGATGGGGTGAATTCATCCAGAGTTCTGCAGCTCCCACCAGGATGGATGAAGGGATGGGATGAATTCATCCAGAGTTCTGCAGCTCCCACCAGGATGGGATGAATTCACCCAGAGTTCTGCAGCTCCCACCAGGATGGAGGCAGGGATGGGATGGATTCATCCCAGAATTCTGCAGCTCCCACCAGGATGGCAGCTCCTCCACAGAATGCAAGAAATAGGAAAAACTCAAATTCTGGGCTGGTGATGGACAGAATCGATTTTCTGGGATTCCCAGTATTGAGTGTAATTCCCATTTCAGGAGACCCACAGAAGCAGAACCAGATCATAAAACATAAGGCCAGAATAAAACCCTCATTTTAAAAAATTCCAGAAAGAATGATCAAAAAATGTGGTGTCAATGACAGTTGACAGTTGTCACTTTTATGTAAATTGCACCTTCCTTCAACGTATTGCAATTACAACGAGATGGGAACTTTCTTTAAAAAGAATAAATAATTTTTTGTGGTTTCTTTTCATTCTCAGCAGGCTGCCTTTCCGTGTTTTCCAGCACCTGGACAGGCCTTGGAGGCATCAAGGAGATGAGCTCCCACCAGGAATGGAGAGGGACAACTCAGGGGTAAATTCCCACCTTGGAGGGCTCATGCTGAAGGAATTCTGAATTAAGCAATGTTTTACAGCAATGTAACAGATCCTATCCCACTGCAGGACTAAAGCCATAATTTTTGGTACTTTTCAGTTGTAGCATTTATTTTATATGATCTTTTAATATGAAATAAATAAATAATGACTTTTTTGTGAAGTCTCCCATGCCTCAAAGCCCCTTCATATATAAACTCTACTATCAGGAGTGGAATTTTCATATTGTTATTTAGCTATGTAACCTCACATCTACTTAGGAATTTAAAATCATCAAAAATAATAAGAAATTTTGCAGATGAATAAGTGATAAATAAGGAAACACAACTGAAGTTTCTTGTGGCACCAGTCCCTAAACAACACTTGAAAGCCACAGGTGAGCTTTAGTCTCTAAGTCAAATAGTGCAATCACAAGAGGGACTTTGGAATCCAGAGTCTTCTGGAAAATTGTTCCTAATTTGATAAATGTGGGAAAATTAACATATTTTGAGAGCCAAAAATATGACCCTGGCTGTTTGCTATCTGATTTTCCAATTTCCTTTTGAAGGCATTTTGCTAATTTTGCTTCTTTTTTTTCGTGTAGCAACCTCCTGAAAACATCCAGCAGCAGCCTCATAGAAAGACTCCTGTCTCCAGGAGTCACTCCAAAGGGAACCAAGGATGTGGGAGGGTTCCTTTCAGCCTTGTCCATGGGCAGACACACTGAAAACCCCAAATTCCACAGTCATGGTTGATCTGGAGCCATCACCAATAAATGCAACCAATGTCCAAACTAGGAAATCCATCAATTAATATTGAATTTGGGAAAAGTGTTGAAAATCTACAAAAATGAGAAATTGCTTTTCCCATGGAGGACATGGTGAAGATTTTGGACCAGCTTTGGGATCAGCCCAGACTCCAGCCCACCAAAGCATCCCAAATCCAAGCCTGGGGGCCCAACTCCAGCGCTGCTCATGGAAACCAGTGTAATTAATTCTAATTATTGAGCCTCCCAACAACAGCACGGTGTTGGCTGACGTAACCTGGTTCAGGAACCAAAGCAAACAGCAGATAATTGATTTGCTGGGTTCACAGCAGAGGGATCTGACACAGAGTGGGATGGGAAGCACGGCCCCTGATTCCCACTCTCCTGCTTTATCCCCAGGCTCCAGCTACTTCCACAGCTCTAGTTCATGTTTTTAAAAAGCCAAGGAAAATCAACATCACCCATCTTTGTGTTGTTTAGTTTGCAGGTTGAAACGTGCTCCTCATATTCATATTAATGAGCTGCTTCTCATGAGGCAACCCATTAAATTTAATAGGAGAGCAACAAAAACCTCCCATGAAATGAAATAGTTGCAGTTGTGTTTACTTTTCCTTGAACGCTGCACTTTGCATTCCTGTGCTAGGAACAAACTTGTGCTTTTATTTTTTTAATGATAAACAGGTTTTAATGACTCTCCTTAGGCTTTCCTTTGCTGCCACTTTCCTCTTCTCTCCTGGTGGGATGACAGGATCCCATCCTTCACTGACATGGGGCACACAATGTCCTCCATGGGAAAAGCAATTTCTCATTATTGTAGCTTTTCAATGCTTTTTCCAAATTCATTATTAATTGATGGAGTTTCTAGCTTGGACATTTATGAACAAAGAAACCATTCAAAACACTTGTTTCAGTGTTTTTGGGGCTGGTTTAGGGACCAGTGCACCATAACCTTCCCTCCTCTGAAAGGACTCCAGTGTTGTTTCAAAACACATTATGAAACCCAAACTGGCAGAACGAGGATTTCCTCCCTGCTTGGTTCTGCAAAAACACCATTTTTGTCAGCAAGATTTCATTATTATTAAATTATTAGTCTGCTTTTTAAATCTCAAACAAGATCCCCCAAAGCCAGAAGGGTTTTCCAAGCAAAATCCAGCACTATGCAGGGAGCACATGGGCTCCAAAGGAAATCCTCAGGTGATCTAAAAGGCAGAACTGGCAGCACAACTTTTCCCAGGCTCCTCGTAGCACAAATCAGGGCAATTTTAACTTTGGAAGTCCTGGAGCAGGTGACCCATTTTAATATCCCTGACCTGCAGAATCCCATATTTTGTAACTCTGTCACCACAGCACCTGAATATCAATCTAACAGTAAATGTAGCTGCTGCTGTGGTGTGGTGGCCCCAAAACAAGAGGGGCTGTGGTAAGGACAAAAGCAAGCTGAAATCTCCAGAGATCTCAATGTTTGTGCCATAAAATTGGTTTCATTGTCTCCTCTCATAGAAACCCCTCTGCTCTGGAGCCAGCCTGGGACCTGGAGAGGCGAAGGCTCCAGGGAGAGCTCAGAGCCCCTGGCAGGGCCTGAAGGGGCTCCAGGAGAGCTGGAGAGGGACTGGGGACAAGGGATGGAGGGACAGGACACAGGGAATGGATTTAAACTGAAAGTGAGGAGATTTAGGTGGGATATTGGGAAGGAATTGTTCCTGGCAGGGTGGGCAGGCCCTGGCACAGGTGTCCAGAGCAGCTGGGGCTGCCCCTGGATCCCTGGCAGTGCCCAAGGCCAGGCTGGACATTGGGGCTGGGAGCAGCTGGGACAGGGGAAGGTGTCCCTGCCATGGCAGGGGTGGATCTGGATGAGCTTTAACATCCTCTCCAACCCAAAGCACTCCATGATTCCCAGATCCCCAGATCTGAGGGGTCCCACAGACACCCGTTCCTGTTGGTGATGATGCTCCAATCTCCTGGCTCTCCCGAATGAACCCCAGGGCAGGGGGGTCAATCCCTGCTGGATTAGCAGGAGCTCCACAGTGTGCCACAGCCTGACACAAATATCCTGGCACTTCAGGGTGCACAACGAGGGTGAAGAGATGCTGAAGTCATGTGGCTTTCCTCCGAAAGCTAAAAATTCAAATAAATGTTTGACTGAACAGGAAAAAAGCAATACCCAGGAAGCTGCTGCGTTGCTCTCTCTTAATTTTCCTGTAGCCATTAGAGAGACATCGTTTCACAGTTGTTTTATTTTTCCTGCTGCAGGATCAGGTCTCTCCCAGGCTTTATAATTTTGATTTTTCTGACCAATCTCCTCTTAATCTTTTGGTTCAGCAGGGCTGGAGCCTACAGTCCTGCCACAGTGCCCTCTCCATCCAGCTGTGCACACCAGAGAGCCTGGCAAGCAAAATAACAAAGGCTCTTCTTGTTTTACATGTTGGTATCTCTTTGCCACTTGTGTTTCTTCATCATATGAATTTTTTTTTTAGTACTATATGGTGTTCAAGGCTAGGCTGGATGGGGCTTGGAGCAACCTGGGATAGTGGAAGGTGTCCCTGGCCATGGGGACAGGATGGGATTTAAGGTCCCTTCCCACCCAGCCCAGTCTGTGGTTGTGTGGTAAAAAAGATCTAATTCATAGAAATTATGTGAATCAGAATTTAGGAAAATAAAGGCACCAATTTAGACCCTAAACATGGAGGAGCTGTTGGATATCCAAGAGCCATCAACATGCTGGGGAGACCCCCCTGGAGCAGCTGCTGGAGCTCCCTGGCTTTGTAAGGCACTCTGAGTGCTCCTGGCTGAGGGTCAGGGCTCTGAAGGAGCCTGAAATCCTCTGAAGGATTCCTGAAATCCAGGCAGGAAGGCAGAAGTGGGAAGGGCAGGGTGTGCTGGAAGGCAGGCAGGCACAGCCCTGGGTGCTCCTCATCCTGCACCACCTCCATGCTCAGCTATCCAGGAGCCAGGAGCTCTCCCAGGGCTGCAAGCCTGAATCCCACACGGAAAACTGGAAAGAACTAAGAGAAGAGGACAGCAGCTCGCTCCTTCAAAACCAGAGAGGAATCACAGCCTCAAAGGGTTGCAGAATATTTCTTACAAACATTTGAGTTCCACTTACATCAAATGTCCTTGTGTTCGGAACAGGTGGCTCACCAACCCTTTTCCTCTGAAATTTCCTTATGAAAGCTGCCTTATTTATCTCTCAGACTCATCTGAAAAATACAAAAAAAGAAAACAAAACTGTTTATTGGGAGAGTTGCAGTCTTGGGGGATATTCTCCAGGGGAAAGGGAGGTTTAATTAAACACACGAGGCAGCGCTCGCCCAGTGGAAGGCGCCTGGAAGTCCTGGCTGCTTCCTGGTGTACATTGCTCCCAATATTCCTCAGGAGTGTTTATTTTGGATAACTCAGGCTTCCACAGCCACACCGAGAGGTGAGGCAACAGCTAAAGCACCACCACAACACAGCTTCCATTTGGGTGACATCTTTCAGTTTCATCCAAGACAGGAATAAATAAAATTAAACACACAGGGACGCTTCCTCTGCATCCCCAGTACCACTGTTGATGCTGGAAAATTCAGCATTTTATTTGATTTTTTTTCCCAGAGTTCTCTATGGAAGCACAAGCAGAAACAATGAGAGAAATGCTGAATGCTGAAGAAGGGAATTAGTCAGTTTGTTAATGACAACTTATTTGGGTGCAGCCCCGTTCCCTTCGGAGCGGGTGCTCTTTATTCAACCTTTCAATGTCAGTTATCATTTTCAAAGCAGCTTGACCTGGAAGCACACAGTTAAAATTGTGGTGACTGTTAATGACAGTTTTATTGGACACTGTGCTTATAGTTCACATTTTGAGGTCTGTATGTAATTGATCTTTCTCCCCGACATGAGAAACACTGCAATGAGTTGGTTGCAGCACCACATTATAGATAGAGAGAAATAATAATGATGTCACCTTGAGATTCAAAGATCGTGGAATAGTAATAGTCTCCTAGCTCATTCTCCCAACTGTGATGACCTCTCCAGTACTAAATCTTAACAGTCTCAGCATTATTTTTGAATTATTCATGCTAGCCTTTTCCCTCACTACAAAATCAAGGAAAATGAATGCATCATGCTCTGTCAGCTCCACAGGTATTTTGGTAAAAGTATAAAATGTTATTTGGTTTCAAAAAAAAATCCGTGCAGCAATACAGGTCACTTGCTAGGCTGAGCAAAAACAAAAATTCTTATGCAGAAGAGATGGGACACATCCATTCTAGGGCTGGATGAGGCATTTTGAATCCCTGGAAGTTGGGTTTTGATTAATTACAGCTTCTCCTGTAGAAATAAAACGGGAATTAAAGAAGCATCAACACACACAAAGCATTTTTCACTAACTCGGACGGGGTTGCCATCATTCCAGGCACTCAGCAGGGCTCCAGGACACGAGGAGTTATGGACTGGGGACAGAGAGACACTTTTTAATGTCATATTTAGAGGTGGAATCAGTGGTGATGCTCAGGAAGGAGGGCAGCCTTTCCTCTGCCCATCCCAGCCAGAACTGTGGTGGCTCCTAAAGGCAGCAGGTTGATAACTCTTCTAGAGCATCAAAGCTGGATAATAAGAGAGCGCTACAGTTTTATCCCAGTGATGGATCTCATAAAAAGTGCACATGGGAATAAAATAAAATGCATGTAAATGTAAACTCGAGCAGATATCCTGATTCATCTGTAGCTGGTGACCTTTAAGTTCATTATGAAAAACAAATGTCAAGCTTTCAAAAGACAGGAGTATCCCTGGCTTTGCTGGGGATTTTGTATGCTATGGCACAGACTGTATTAATTTAGTCTGGCATCAATAACCTTGAAATCAGGATTTTGCACTAAAAATCTAGTTTTATGTTTATTCAGAAAGCAAAGATAAAAGGCGACTTTATTTTAAGGGACCCTCCTGTGGCTACAGGGCAAACGTAATGTAACACTCTGGATTTCCACTACCTTGCTATTCAATGCCAGCTCCCATGGCAACAGATTTTACAGGAATACAAAGAGTGTGATGAAGATCTCCCTTGATTTTGCACCGAGTTTAATTATGGAAAAGTCTTCAGCCTGCAGAGTTCTCCGGCACCCGTGACACGACAAACGCTCCTGGAAAGCCTCGGTCAAAACCAACCACAGGTCCCCTGGAGGAGGAAAAGAACCTCAGTCATCCACTGTGGAAAACACAGAGATGCTGGATGTTGATACTGACACCAAAATTTCAGCTGATTAACAGGGGAATATCCCGTAATTGCTGAAGAAACAACATCTGATCAATTAATTACTTCTCTGACTCAAACAAGAAGTGCTTTTATGCTTCCATTCTCCCCTCAATTAGTTCATAAGCTGGAAGACAGTCAGTCTGATGAGAATAAAGAATTCAAATGTATTTTTTCTCCATTTTTGCCTTTTTTTCGGTTGTAATTATGCTAACAGAGCTACCTGCTCTCTCTCTCTATCCTCTTTGCTCCTGCTGATAAAGGGACACTCTCACTGTGATGAATCTCCTGCCATGTTTTTAAAGGAACAAAACCCCACTCACATCTCAAGAAGAAACCACAAAAACATCTACAAAAATCACTGGGTTTAGTCTAACTGAGCATCAGCAGGACCCTATTGCAGTTATGGTGCTTTGACATGCCCAGAAAAGTGTCCCAGCAGGGGCAAAAACCCATTACAGACCAACAGGTACTCACAGTTAAATGCTGGGACAGCAAGAAGTCGAAAAAAATTGGGATGTACAGCTTCCTTCCATCCAGAAACTTTGTCACCACAAACTACATCAATTACAAATACAGATAACCCAAATTTTCTCTTCAGCTGTCCTGTGGAGCCAGCCTGGGACACCTGGGGTGCTCACCTGGAGAGGAGAACATCAGAGAGAGCTCAGAGCCCCTGCCAGGGCCTAAAGAGGATCCCAGAGAGCTGGAGAGGGATTTGGGACAAGGCATGGAGGGACAGGACACAGGGAATGGCTCCCACTGCCAGGGACAGGGCTGGATGGGATATTGGGGATTAGGAATTGTCCCTGGCAGGGTGGGCAGGCCCTGGCACAGGTGCCCAGAGCAGCTGGGGCTGCCCCTGGATCCCTGGCAGTGCCCAAGGCCAGGCTGGACACTGGGGCTGGGAGCAGCTGGGACAGTGCAGGGCATCCCTGCCCATGGCAAGAGGTAGAACCAGATCAGCTTTAAGGTCCCTTCAAACTCTAACCATTCTAGGATTCTATAAAACTCAAAGGGACCTTTGCACTGACTTCAGTGAGATAGGATTTATCCCCTAATTTAACTATTTGTATTAATTTCCTACCCAAAACACAGACTTTCAATCACTTTCTAGCTATATTTCTGCCTTTCACTCCGCACAAAACAGCTCCACATTTAAGCATTATACCAAGAATTCCTGTGTTTCAAGCACTTGGAGCCCATGTGGTGCTTGGCTGAGGATGGACAGAGGGCTCCAGACAAGGCCACGAGCCGCGGGTCGCTGCTGTCCCCGTCACAGCTCTTTGAAGCACAGACAGGCACTATCATGATGCTGTGCAGGGTCTGCCAGTCACAATGGTGGAGTCATTCCACCAGAGCGTTGCATTTTCCTTTCCTGCTGGCTCCTGCACATGAAAGAGACCCTTATCTGCCCGTGGAGCAAAGAGGGGGCTCAGATCCAGAGGGCTGCCCACAGATCCCCCCACAGCTCTGGCACCGCAGCTGGATGAGCTCATGGCATTTCTCCTCCCTGACTTTGCTCCTACAACAGCCAGAGTGCATGGCCCCAGCCATCAAAGCAGAGTCACTCTCTGAACGGTGACAAATGACACTAAACTCGAAAAAATGCAGCCTGATCTATCTGGGGGGAAATAATCTTAAACAAAGGTGCTCGATGGTGGGAGGAAATCTGGCCAGAAGCAAGAGCACAAAAAGGAACGCGGGAGTGATAGCAGCAGATTAAATATGAATAACTGAAAGCTTTCAGAAGTGTCTGCGGGCTTCCCATGGCACATGTGGCACTAAGAGGAGAGGACAGGGCAGGAGGTGTCACTTGTCACCGGCCAGGGCAGAGCACACAGACCTCGACACCTCCTGCTCCATCACCTCCCCATTCCCAGCAGGATCCAAAGGCACAAAACTCCAGCTCCTCAGTCTTGGCCGTTAATCTAAAAAGCTGCATCGCAGCGACGTAAATCAGCTCCTTGCAAATTCCCTTCCCTTTAATTCCATAAGTACCCTGCTATTTTAGGCTCTTGATATAAAACCCACCAAATATTTGTGGGTAATTCCTCTACTTCTGCTTAGCCTCGTAAGCCCAGAGGAATACAGAGCAGCAGACCTAGATCCCAGTTTTAACTCTAGTTTCTATTTTAACAGCAAATTTCCATGGAATTGCTACAAAAAAAGGCAGGGAAGCATCTTTGTGGACAACAATTCTGTTGGTTAAATCTCTCTTTGATCATAAGTTTCTCTCTCCCAAGGTGTGATTGTTTTTACTCTTCTTTATTTCAGAGGTGCAGATATATCTATACAGGCCTAAAAAATTTTGCAATCATTTATTTCCAATTAAAAAGGATCATAGGCAAATGCATTTAGGAAGGTTGATCAAGTCCTTTTCTCTTTGGAAAATAAAAGAAGAGGGGAAACAAAGTGTGAATTCTTGGTCATTGCACATCCTCCACCCTCTCTCAAACTGTAATATTTTGTGGTTTTCTGAAAATTCTCACTGCATTTTGCTTCTACACTATGTTTGTGCTCACTGCTTTTCAAATTTCCTTGCTAAATATGCCTTCAAAATGAAATACATGTTTTCAGAATAGTCCATTAAAAGTACTGAATATTTTCAAGAAAAATTTTTATTTCTCCAGGCCTGCACTTTTAAAGAGAGCAGAGCCTGATTTTTTTTTTTTGTGATGCAAAATACATAGACATATTATGTTATATGAGGCACAGTGATGATTTTATTCCAACATAAATGTCATTCTCACATAGTAATTTCATTTGGACTAGCAGGAGTGACTTTTTTTGAGGTGTTTGCACCTAATATTAATGTTAAAGTTTAAACTATTTCATGGAAGGATAACGACAGCCAATTAACAGGCAGGGCAGGATTTACTGGTTTCCATTGGAAATACCAGGTCCCTCCTACTCTCGGTAACATTTCAGAGCAAAATCATTATTTTTCTTTAAAAACATCTAGGAATACACACATGAAAGTGAAGAAACATGCCCGTTTCCCCTTCACTGTTTACCTCCAGGACTTGCCAGAGAAATGCCACTCAGCCTCTGAGGTCAGCCCGGGTTTGAGCAGCGCTCCGCATTCCTGAGCTCCTTCCCAAATCTCGGCAAAGGCAAAGGGAGCAAAACAAACCGCAGATGTGGGAATTGGGGAAAGGAAACGGTCATTTTTCCAGCGTGGGTCGTGGAGAACAGATTAGTGAGCCCGGGATGGCTGGAACATGCTGGCACAGGCAGAGGAGCTGGCCCTGGCCCAGGACAAACAGTGCCAGGGCCGGGAGCGCCGGGAGCTGTGTGCACGCGGCCGGGAGCCACACGCCATGGAGTGCCCTTGGCTTGCCACATGCCATGGAGTGCCCTTGGCTGGCCACACGCCATGGAGTGCCCTTGGCTTGCCACACGCCATGGAGTGCCCTTGTTTTGCCACATGCCATGGAGTGCCCTTGGCTTGCCACACGCCATGGAGTGCCCTTGTTTTGCCACATGCCATGGAGTGCCCTTGGCTTGCCACACGCCATGGAGTGCCCTTGTTTTGTCACACGCCGTGGAGTGCCCTTTTTTTGCCACACGCCATGGAGTGCCCTTGTTTTGCCACATGCCATGGAGTGCCCTTGTTTTGTCACACGCCCTGGAGCGCCCTTGGCTCGCCTCCCCCGGCTCCCTGCCCTCCTGGGGGGTTCCAGCAGGGGCTGGGATGGGCAGCTCCACTCGGGATGGAGGAATGCGGGCAAAGCCGATTGATCTCGTTTGGAAACGGATCCTGCTCAAGCTCACACACGAGGCCTCATGTTGGGATTGCAGCTGGACCTTCCTCTTGGTACTGGCAGGCCGGTGGAAGGAAACCTGGCTTGGGAGAGCCAGGACACTCTGGGAAGCCTCAGGAGAACCGCAAAAGGGTGGGCAGGCCCTGGCACAGGGAGCCCAGAGCAGCTGGGGCTGCCCCTGGATCCATGGCAGTGCCCAAGGCCAGGTTGGACATTGGGGTTGGAGCAGCTGGGACAGGGGAAGGTGTCCCTGCCATGGCAGGGGTGGCACTGGGTGGGCTTTAAGGTCCCTTCCAACCCAAACCATTCCATGATTCTATGGATTCTGAGTAAATCCCTGATTTCTTTTCCATGTGTTAGTGACACAGTGGCAGGTGGTGCCAGTCCAGGCCATGCTAAACCCAGGGGACAATAATTTACCTCACTAACTCCAATCCAAGCAGGAATAATAATTCCTCCCCATCACCCTTTCAGGCTCATGCAATATTTTAGCCACATTCCCATCGAGGGCAGGCACAGCCAGAGTAACGCTGGGAAAGGGAAAATACAGCTCTGGAGACAGGAAAAGTGGACCCAGAGACCACCCAGCCACAGCAGGACGAATGAGATGTCATCCATGGTATCCCACGGCTCAGGATGTTATTCTTGAGCAGTGCACAATCAATTATGTCTGTATGGAACGACTCCACTCCCTTTTTTTGGGTCTCCGGGAAATCTTTGTTCAAATTGAAGATGGTTTTCTAACAGGCTCCACTCTTTACCCAATTTTCCAGCTGAGTTGACTGAGGCCCAGGCAGGTCAAAAGGCTTACCCAAGGTCAGGGAGGGAATCAATGAGTTGGGTCAGATTAGATCTCAGCCTGTTCCTCGCTTTTCATCCTCTGCTGTTCCTGCTGGACCACTGTTAGAACCAGGTTAACAAAATGTCATGGATATGCTTTAAAAATATATATTTTTTAAACTTGTTATTCCAATAAGAATTAAGTTCTTTAGACAGCATGCTGTGTAAGATTAGGTTTCAAGAGGTGAGGCCTTTGCTGCAAGGAATTCAATATCCAGCACAATGTAAAATATCCAGCAGGAGAAAGACTTTTACTACTGTATAAAAATAATAAAAATGCAGAAAAGTCAAATTCACAGATCAAATGCTGAAGTGCTCACTCGGGTCAAGTTCTGCCTGGCTTTAATTGTATTTTGCCTTGGGAAAAGGCTTCAGATCTGGCCATAAATTAGTATGCTGATCCCATGGCATGAATGGTGTTTTATTTACTTATTCCCTGGAATATGCTGCAGAATTCAAGTAGCAGTTAAGCTAAAAAGAGTCACTCATCCGAATCTGAAGGAACTGTGGTGTTTGTGAGAGTAATCTTGGGCTGCCTCTTCCAACCTCCTGCTGGGTAATTTGGCATGAATTGCCCAAAACAGCCCATTTCCCCCCAAGGGACGTGTGTGTTTCCTGAACTCAGACACCCAGATGCACCAAAAGCTCTGGATTTTCAGGAAAAATAACTTCCCTGGGAGGGCTGAGCCTTCCTCATCCCTGGGGATTTCCACAGCCACTGAGGGAAAGCCCTGAGCAGCCAGGAGCTGGTGAAGGGAACGGCCTGGAGACCTCCTCCAACCCAGCCAGGACTATTCCCCAGTCCTGCAGCAGCACTGGGCATTGTCCTTCTCAGGATTAATTTTTAAAGACCACCTTAGGGACAGTTTTTTCCCCAAGCTATCCCTCTGTGCTGCCAGATCCTGCCTTGGCAGCTCCCCTGATAATACAGGAAGATGTGGCATGAGGAGAGAGGAATATAAGTTTATTTCCCAGCTATTACTCCATAAATAAAACAAAGAAAACATTCTTTAAACCGTGTTCCTTTTTCCCTCATTCACTTTTGTCCCACCAAACCACAGAGGAATTGTTCTGGGCATTTTGTCTTCAGACAATGGGAAAAGATTTTGCTTTGCAAAGTCCAGTCAGGAATTTTCTGTTCCCAATTTTCGGGTCCATCCCAGGCACACTTGGAACTCTTGGCAAAGTTCAGCACTGAGGAAACTGCATCTCATCAGTTCTCATCTGCAGATCAAAGCAATTCACTGGCAACATGAAAAGCCTGTATTTAAAAACTGACAGGATACCCTTAGAAAAAAAAATTAAAAGAACAAGCTCAGAAATTCTGGGAAGAATGCATTTGGAGTTTCAAGCAAAATAAAACAACATCTAAAAAGCACTATTAAAAATATCCTCGGATACAGGAGAAACATTTGTATTTGCCCAGTGCTGAAACAATAAACAAATGAAAACGATCTCTGCTCCCTGTTCCACAGCAGGATAAAAACTGTTCAACCATTAAACTGGGTTCAGCTCTGCTGGCTTTCCTCTTGTGCTTCCATAAAGGCCAGAAAAAGCTAAACCAGGCAGGAGATGACAGAAATTTGCAGGAAGCATCCTGAGACTGGAGAAATTCGGGAAGTTTTAAACAAGATGTGCAAATTCAGGAGCAAAGCAGTCGTTCACCTGCTCCTCCTGACTGCTGGTGCCTTCCAGCACTTTCAGAAACAGAAATCTTTCCTCTCTTTTGACTGGCACAGCTCCCCTCTTCTTCCCTGGGCTGGCTCTGGAGCTGCCTTTGCCTGCACCTCGTTTCAGTCAGAGCTGGGAGCACACGGAGGTTTCAGCAGCTGCCTGACCTTTCCAAGGTGTGCATCTCCACCTTCACCACCCAGGGACCTCCTTATGCTTAAAATCTGCTCCAGGTTCACTTGAATTATTTCATATGAAGGTGCTTAATGTCACAAACAAATTTTTCTCTCCCATTGCAGGTCAGTTGGCATTTGAATGTTTATTATTAAAGCGCCTTTGAAAGCTGAGCATGGAATAGATTTGCCTCCATCGATGGACACAGGGGAGCAGCCCAGCCCAGCTGTGCACCTGCCACCTGGATTTGCTGGACTGTGGCCTCAGGAGCCTTTTGCAGGGATGTCAGCTCCCAGGAGCTGTGGGAACACAGCCAGGTCCAGCACAGCCCAGCCAGGGATGTCCCAGCATGTGGCTCCAGTTCACCAGAGCGTTCCTCTGCTCCCAGCCTGGACATCAGCACCCTCTGGGAGCAGGCCAAAGGGAATTTCACCCATTTTCACATCTATAAAACATTTTATCTGCTCGCCTATCTGTCTATTATATACTCAGGCTGCTGTTTGAATGGGGAGCTGAGCCCAGAGCCAAGCCAAGATTGGTGTGAGGGGCAGGAACAACCCTGGGTATGTCCCACCACTATTTGGGACAATTCATGTCACAGAGACACTAAACAGAGAAGGAAAAAAAAAGAATAAAAAAATAAGATAAGCATTTTCACTTCCATTTATTTTCATTTTAGGTTACTGCAGGATTTTATTCCCCTCACAGTTCACATTGTATTTATGTTAAAATATTATTAAGACAAGAAGTGAAGACAGGATTTCTTCATAATGTCTAATTTAAATGTACTCTTCTTCAGCCTAAGGTCATTCCCTGTGTCCTGTCCCTCCATCCCTTGTCCCCAGTCCCTCTCCAGCTCTCCTGGAGCCCCTTTAGCCCTGGCAGGGGCTCTGAGCTCTCCCTGGAGCTGCTCCTCTCCAGGTGAGCCCCCAAGGTGTCCCAGCCTGGCTCCAGAGGGGCTCCAGCCCTCAAAGCATCTCCGTGGCTCCTCTGGATTTATCCCAACTGGGTTTTTTTGTCCTGGGGACCCTAAAGATGGACACGACCCTCCAGTGGGGTCCCACCAGAGCAGAGGAGAGAATCCCCTCCCTTCACCTGCTGGTCAGGCTGCAGGGCAGCTCAGGATGAAATCTCCTGAGGAACTCCTCCCTCAGCTGCCACCAGATTCTCACAAAAGCAACAGGACCATGTGAAAACTGCACACAGGTGATCCAGAGGGAACTGGATTCCTTCAGTGCAGGGCCTTTCCCAAAAACCCTACACACTCCTGGCTGTGGAGAGCAATTCCATGTTAACAGCTCTGAGTGCTCTTCAGTGTGTGATGAGGTCTGCCAGCACTCAGAAGGTCCTGCCAGGCTGGAGTTCCACCCAGTCCACAAAATCACACAGAATCCATGCACTGTACAGAGACAGGCTCCCTGAAGTGTATTTCAGCAGCTGAACTGCCTGGCATTCAGGGAAAGAATCCTGCTTCTCTGCCATGGATCTTGGGCTCTGCAAGCTCCTCCACGCGCATTTATCATCCCTGCCTTGCGAAGGAGCCGGGTGGCTTGAGGGACAGAGGTGCACCTCCTGTAATGGTATATTCTACACTCTGCTGCAACCTTTCTTCTCATATTTCAGAGTTGAAAAAGGCCTGTCAAAAAGGGGCTATTATGAAAGGGAATTTGAAGACATTCATAAACATCGAGACAGAAAATTGCATTTTCAATATGAGAACCTCAATAGTTAAGGCTACATTTGGGAGATCACTATGGCCCTCTTATTTTCTGCTTACGCTGTCAAAGTTTGAATTCATGTTGGGTTTTCGAGCAATTCAAACAAAGGATACTTTCATAAACATCCATTTCATAAACTACAGCATATCTAATTCTTTGGGTTCTGAAGGCTGAGCTGAATGTAGTGTTTGTGGTCTACTGAGAATATGTCTGGAAAACATAAAACAATCTACTAGGTAAGTTACCAAGCTGTTGACATAGGGAATGAAAATGGAAATTCTGTAGTAGTTTCCTCCATCCCCAGCTTTACGCTGTACTTTGCCTGATGTGAGCTGATTGGTGCCGTATATCTTGATGTTAGGATCCCATTTCAGAAATGTTCTGACATTATCTATTTGGCAGTTTGAAAAATAGTATCAAACTCCCAATGCATTTGAGCGCACGTTTCAACCCAGCAAGCGTAATACCCATTTCCTCCGGTGCAAGAGGCACATTAGGACCAACTCCAAGTGGATTCAATTCTAGGAATGCAATATGTGACTCCACACAGCCCCACACATGCACACACGGCCTGGTGAGAGGGACCAAAAGGAATTCACCTGATTGGATTTCCAGGCTCTCCCAGCGAACACACGGGTGTGTCCCGGCCAAGGAATCGATGCCGTGAGTTCTGGGAGGCCACTGCTGGCACCTCGCCTGCCCAGGGCACAGGGAGGGGTGGAGAGAGGAAACCTCATCCAAAATAAAATCAATTATCAGAAGTACTTTCACAAGAGTGTGTAGAGATAGGATAAGGGGGAATGGCCTTAAGCAGAAGGAGGGCAGTGCTAGATGGGATTTTGAGATGGAATTGTTCCCTGGCACAGGTGCCCAGAGCAGCTGGGGCTGCCCCTGGATCCCTGGCAGTGCCCAAGGCCAGGCTGGACACTGGGGCTGGGAGCAGCTGGGACAGGGGAAGGTGTCCCTGCCATGGCAGGGGTGGCACTGGGTGATTTTTAAGGTCCCTTCCCACCCAAACCCCTCAATGGGTTCTGTAATTTCTCCAACAATTGACAATCTTTACGAGGTTGGGCACATCTCTACCCAGGCTACAATCACCAGGTCCCCTGAAGGATGTGTTCTCTTGCAAATATGCTTAATATGTCAATAAGAAAAAAGTGTATGCTGTAAATTTTGCTGTAATAATTGCTGGAAATGCTTGAGCCTTGCTGGAATTTGGCAATAGCTCCACTAAATATAGGACTCCAGGCACACTCAATTTAACAGGAGATTTATCAGTCGTCTTATTGACCCAAAATTCCTCTTACCATTTATAAGTTTTTTTACCACACAAATTTCTCTGTACCACAACAGATAAAATTTATACCGGGTTAGCTTCACCAATATTTGTCAAAACATTTTCCAACAACTTCTGGAATAGAGCAGCCAGGAGATAACTAAAGCACCTGAAGTAGGGCATATGAAACACCATAACTTTTTACAGTTTTGCCCTGAAGAAAATGAAGCCAATCTCTGCTAATATCCCTTTCATTTACACGCTTTGCTCTGAGATTTCCCTAAAGGCATTAGTGGCTGGCAAACAACTCCCAGCACCTTGATTACAGGAAATCATATTTCTCCCGATCCCAAGCTTCTTCATAAGTACTGAAAATGCTTTGCCTACTAAAATACATATTCTTAACCTACCAGTAATTCTACACCTCGAACCACCCAATTTCCTTCCTCTCCCAGCACAGGAACCACTTGTATTCCTGCTCAATATATCCTAACTCCTACTTTACTCTTTGTTTTTTTTCAATAGAGATGACTC
The DNA here is from genome assembly GCA_013397155.1 of Irena cyanogastra. Lineage (NCBI taxonomy): Eukaryota > Metazoa > Chordata > Aves > Passeriformes > Irenidae > Irena > Irena cyanogastra. Next base: position 206,186 of record VWZV01000261.1, read on the forward strand.
TGTGCTTCTACATCAAAAGTGGTATCAAGTAAGTTTTTGGGGGAAGAGAAACAAGATTTATTAGTGAGGGTTACAAAATATTTCAAAGATGACGGCAAGTTAAAATATACAGATTTTTACCTGAATTCCCTTGAATTTAAAGAATTATGGAGGTTTGAAATGTCCCAACTGCTCTGACCCAGACTGAAGGGTGAGCCCCAGAAAATGCCACATCTTCAGAACAACCCCTGGATCTCTTTTCTTACGTACAGATCACAACCCAAGCCATCAAATTTCACTCCTTGCCCTCACACACCCACCAAGCTCCAGTTCCCAGTGACTCCCAGTGACCCAGGTGCTTCCCAGCATTTCACATCAATTAAAACACAGAGATCAGCTCCCAGTATGCTGCAAACAAAAGTTTAGTATGGGAGATTACTTCTGTTATTAAAATCCTGTTAAGAAACCGGACTCAGAGTGTTTTCACACACACACTCTCTCCTTCAGGGCCAATTAAAGCACATAATGTGCCCAGCTCTGCATGGACAGGAACATTTCCAGATTTAAATTTGCAGGACACGTCCCTGCTGTTGAGAAAACACGAGCGTCTTGGCAAACGAAACCACAGTTTCTGGTTTCATTCAGCCTGCCTTTTTTTTTTTTTTTTAAATTTTTCCCGGTGATTCTAACTGTGAAAGGCAAGCCTTATTTACTGCTTGCAGTGAACTCCCACCAGGTGACATTGCTGGGGCTCTGTGCAGCTGAAGAGAGGCCGGAGGAGCAGAGGAAGTGCTCCAGGCCAGGCTCTGACTCAGTAACGCACATGCACACAAAGGCAGAAATATTTTATGCCTCTGCTCCAATCTGACAATTTTCTCTGGGGGGAAATTAAGGATCTACAAGTGAGGTCCAAATCACAGGGATCTGCAATCCTGCATCTTCCCCAGGCTCCATCTGTTTGTCTCTCTGCCTGGCGAGAGGGTCCTTCCAGCTCCAGTGCCCAAGCCTCTCCTCCACAGCAGATGTTGCAGAAAGGAGAAGCTTCCAGAGGTTAGTCCTGAACAAGGAATTTAATCCAGGCTGAAATAGTTGTGAATGACATCTCAAGGCATTTAATAAAACCCTTCCTTTCCAGTTTTTCCATCCCACCCCATCACAATCTTTGATTGCAAAGTTCATGTGTTGGTTTAAGCCTTGGTTTACTTCGATGCAAATCCACGTGCTGGTGCTGGAACACAACTGCAGACAGATGTTGCAGTCCTGGGGAAATACCATCCTGTCCCTGAAAATGCCACATTAAATGACAATTAATAACAAATAAAGAACTGAAAGGAAATGCAATGCCTTATAAGCAGCAGACTTAAGCAAAAAAAAAAAAAACTGAGAGAAAATGCCTGGAATGAAAAACAAAGACATTGGATATGACTTGAAAAACATTTTAGAAATTTTGTACCTTCTTACTAGATTAGTGTTATGAAAACTCATTCACAAGCTTTAGTATTAGTGGACTAGACTGGATGTGTCACCACTGAATGCTGGAATTCTTCTAGGGAGAAAATTAGACACATCTAACAAGGCACAGTCCCTCACTGTTAAAGGATTGGAAATTCAAAAGTTCAGAGGTTGAAATGATACTTGAAGTGACAAAGATCCGAATTTGGCTGGCAGAAAGGTCAGAGATTTGAATAAGATTTTCATAATTCTGAGGGCAGAGGGAACACTGGTCAGAAGCACCTTTCTCACCTCATTTATAAACAGGAGTATGTGACACTTCATCAAGTTCCAATGCAGCAAAGTTGGAAACAGCACAGAGAAACTTTCCTTTATAGTGCAAACACATAACTCGTGGATCCACTGCCAAAGCCCAAGATGGCAGGATTTAAGGAAATCTGGATATTTTACATTCCCTATTTAAGCCTGTTATAGTGCAAACTAAAGTCATATTAAAGATAATCAATTTTCATGCTCCAGGCAATAAGGAAATCACCTTGGGAGAGGAGGCAGAGAAGATTAATATGTATTTTGGGGAGGTTTCCACTTATAATAAAGTTTCAGGAACTGGCCACTTTTCTGACAAGGATATCAGGACAGAGACTATTCCAGCCAGTTTAAAATAACTATTTCTAGGGTATCCCATCCAGTACAGAGCTTGATTTTTTTATTTAGAGAGAGGATCAACCTCCTATAAGCCACTGCCTTTGTATGGACATGCAGTGGCAGCGCCTTTTAATTGACCACTAATCCAAACTTCATTAGAACTAGAGAAAATTATCATTTTCTCATCAGTAAATGTCAGTTGCTCCAGTACAACTATTTTCAATTGTATTGGGGAACCTTCTGCACTTTGGACCATATTTTACATTTATTTTCTTTTTCTTTTGGAATCAAATTCAACACACAGGCAATATCTCAATGCTGTTAGTTCTGTATTTATTTACAAATTTTTTCTACGAAAAAAATAATTTCCTGAATTCTGCAATGACTTTTTGAATATTGTTCTGATCCTTCCCAAGTGGATTCCTTCATAGTTTCTGAATCATACAGAGAAACTCATAAAATTTTTGCTGACGTAACTCAGACAGAGACTCTGAAAGATTCTCCAGCTTGAGAATTAGTGGTTTCTTGCTGCAAACTCTACTGGCATTTGGTAGCCTGTTCTTTTGAGTTTTATTACCTCAAATAAACCTCAGTGCAAGTTCACTTTCCTCTGGCATTTCACTCCTTTTTATCTCCTCCACGTCTCCTTTTAGGAATTGTGTTTATCAAATGCTTCTCCTTCTATGCTCAGCTGCCAATTGTCGGTCCCCATCCTTAACCACAACTTCGCAAATCCCAGAATTCCAGCCTGGTTTGGGTGGGAAGGGACCTAAATCCCACCCAGTGCCACCCCTGCCATGGCAGGGACACCTTCCCCTGTCCCAGCTGCTCCCAGCCCCAGTGTCCAGCCTGGCCTTGGGCACTGCCAGGGATCCAGGGGCAGCCCCAGCTGCTCTGGGCACCTGTGCCAGGGCCTCAGCACCCTCACAGGGAATAATTTCTTCCCCAATTTCCCATCTAAATCCCCCCACTTTCAATTTAAAGCCATTCCCTGCGTCCTGTCCCTCCATCCCTTATCCCAAATCCAGCTCTGCTGCAGCCCCTTTAGCCCTGGCAGGGGCTCGGAGGTTTTCCTGGAGCCTCCTCCTCTGCAGATGACGCTCCCGGCCGTGTCAGTGCTCACACATCGCTGTTTGCGGTGCATTTTCACACAGCTCCGCGTTCCTCCCACGCGTGCGGCCCGGCCCGCAGCCCGGGCGGGCTCCCCCGGCGGCGCCGCTCCCGCTCCGCTGCGGCCACACGAGCGGGCAGCGGGTCCGAGGCTCCTCCCGGAGCCCTCCCGGAGCCACCTGGAACTCCCCGGCTCTGCCTCTTCCCCTTCCCCCGCCCGGCTGCGGCTTCCGGGCGGCCCCGGCCCCGCCCCGGCAGCGCGGCCTGTGCGAGCGGCCGCGGCCATCCCCGGGTGCGGGCAGGGCAGGTGCGCGGGGAGTGCAGCTGCCGGGGACATCCAGGGACAGCCAGAGAGCTCCAGGGACAGCTGCAGAGCTCTAGGGACAGCCAGAGCCCGCCAGGACTGACAGGGAGAGCCAGGGGGCGGCCCGCAGGGTGGGTGGGCAGGCGGGCGGGGTGCGCGGTCCCAGCGTGGGGAGCGGGGGTGCTGAGCCCGCAGAGCCGGGCAGCGCAAACCGGCCGCGGCTGGGGCTGCGGGGGAGCCCGGCCTCCGAAAACACGCTGGTTTTGCTTAAACAGTGCTGGGGAAGGGGGGATGGATGGCAGCAGCCTGGGGTCACAGCGGGTTTCGTGAATTTCCAAAATAACTGCTCCGGGAAGGGCCGGTTCCTTCCTGGGGCATCCCCAGCGCGGCTCTGGATGCAGCGCTGGTGGGCGGGCGGGCGGCAGTGCTGCTGGATGTGCTCCGAGCGGGTAAACTGCGCCAAAATAATTGCCCCGAAAGCCTGCTCAGGGTTTTCCCTCGGTGGGAATATTCCAGAACTATCTGAGCGCCGTCCTGTGCCATGTGTTCGGGAGTGGCGCTGCTGGGACCACGTGTGCCGCTGTGGTCCCTCCCAGCCTGACCCACTCTCTAATACATAGCAAATTAATAGTAATCTAAAAATATCCTTTCAGCACTGATATAAAAGCCAGGCTCTGCAGGTGGTTTAAAGTAATTGCAATGATGTAACTGCGTGCTGCTTTTAAAGCAATGTAAATGCAAAGAACTATTTAATTTATTTGCCCCTCCCAAATAAACCGTACTTTTGGTGATGTGTATCTTGTTTTTGTAGAGCAGGGCTCTTACTGAATGGGGAGGTGCAATCTCTGCAGTGTTCCACTTTGAAAAATCTCAGTTTTATATACTGGGACATTACACAGATGCTGTGACAGTAATTTCTCAGCTACCTTTTGTGTCCAGGCTTGTGCTCGCCCTGCACGAGGGCTCTGTTGGAATGACAGAGTTCCCTTGTAAACCTGCTGAAGGTTTTGGCCTCCCAGGCTCTGCCTGTCTCCCTGATACACTGGGGACTAAAGTTGGGGATGTGGGCTTATTCTTTCTGGGGCAGAACCCACCCTTCAGTGTGGGAAATGTCTAAAAATATCCTTTTCTTGTGAATGTTGTCAGTCTGTGGCATAATATTTTTGTAGTAAAAGTTTTGTTTGCTTCCTTTTCAGACAGAAATGTTCTGAATATGGCCAGTTCTACCAAAAGCTTCAAGTTTCAGCAGGAATGTGGCTGTGTGAGCTTGTGAGGTGGCTTTAGCAATTCCTATCTGCATTCTGGCCCGTGACAAGTTCATTACACCAATTATTCTAGCAAGTGAACAGAAGCTCTATAGGAAACTGTTGTAGTTAGAGAGCAACTTGTGTTACCGTGGCTGCTTTTAGCTCTTGATAACTCTGTAATTAACTTGTCACTGCTGTTCAGTGCTTCAGCTGTGCAGGGAATCAGCTCATGGCATCGCTGGGGGGATCAGGGCCTGGAGGAGAAGCTGCTGCCCTTTGGGAGGGTTCCTGGGGTTGCCCTGCGTGGCTGGGTTAAGGACTTGTGCAGGAAAAGCAGGAGGTGTGTTATGGGAAGTGTGGGTGAGGTGGAAAGGCTGCAGCTGAGCAGGTCTGGTTAAACTGACTGGTGACAGGGGAAACACCTAGAAGAAGCAGTAGTGCCAAAAATCCAAAGGAGACCACGTCAAAGACATGGATGGCTGTTTTGTAGTGTTCTTTTTTCCTTTACAGTAAGGGTTTTGGAGGGCTGAGAACAGGTGATGCTTGTGAATTAACGCTCAGGGTGCTGGCTGCTCTGGCAGTGTGTAATTTCCTTGTCCTCCTCCTCTGGTGGCACCCTCACCTGTGGTGGTGTCAGCAGGATGGTTGTTGTGGTTTGGTGCTGGAAGAGTTTCCTGGGAGATAATTGGAAGTCCAGGTGTGTTGGGGTGTCAGAATTAAACAGCAGCCTCCAGACCAGTCAGCTGTTCTGCCTGGGGCACAGCTGACCTGAATTGCACTTCATTTCTGAAAGAAAAAGCCTTTCTGCTTGTGAGTTGTTATTTCATAGTTCACAGAACGTAACAGAGAATGGTTTGGGTTGGAAATGGCTTTAAATCCCATCACCTTCCACCCCTGCCATGGCAGGGACACCTTCCCCTGTCCCAGCTGCTCCCAGCCCCAGTGTCCAGCCTGGCCTTGGGCACTGCCAGGGATCCAGGGGCAGCCCCAGCTGCTCTGGGCACCTGTGCCAGGGCCTGCCCACCCTGCCAGGGAACAATTCCTAATTCCCAGTATGATGATGGAGCAGGGGCTCAGCCTTTTGAGCAGGAGCTCCATTCCCACGTCAAATTCTGCACGCGTGGAGCTTCTGAATCCGTCCTGCAGGCATTAACGTTCCCTCTGAGACTGCAGAGATTTCCTGCATCACCACGCTCCCTGCTTGTAGAGCTGGCACTGCCCGTTCCCAGAAGTTGTCAGGGAAGCTGGAAACACATCCCAGCCGTGGCATAACTTGGAGGAGCCAGCACTTGTTAACTCTATTTGTTTTTATTATGGACATCGATCTGCCAGTCGCAATAATGCATTTATGGACATTTTTCTGCAAGCGCAGCGCTGGTGGCAGTTTTTACTGACAACTTGAGTCATCTGGACAGGAGTTGAAAATACGTTTATTTTATTGACGGATTGTGCAATTCTCTCGTTTACCCAGTGTTCATAAGATATCTGGACTGGTGAGGAGAATGTAACTGATGGGAAAATGGAGGATAAAGTTTTAATTCTGGGAGGTTTGGAATCTTTTAGGTTCCAGCATGTGTTTGGGAGCTTTGACTTCATTAATGCTGTAATTAAAAAGTGAAAGGCTTGGTGTCCTTACAGCAGAATTCCAGACCTGAATTCCCTCCCTCTGCTGATAACTGGGAATGTTACTGACTGCTAATTGTGCTGATTTATCTGAAGGTATAATGGGTAAAATCCTCCTAATAGAAGAAAAACCCCTGTTGAATTTAGTATTTCTGACATGTCACCCAGCACAGGTGTGCTTGGGCCAGCATGATGTTTAACACACAGCTGGAGGAACAACCAAAGTATAAAACCAAACCTGTGCTGAAGTATTTTTCATAAGTGCAAAATGCAGTTTTAAAACTGAGCTGCTTATGGTCCAGACAACTGCTTAAAATTTGTTGAATGCCAAAAAAGCTTGTGTGAGTTTGGATTTTAATGAAATTGAGTAATTATAAAAGTTATTTGGAATATGTCGCTATTTTGATGCTTTTTGCTCATCCTTTTTTGAGTTGTTTCCTTTTTTACAATTTATATCTGCAGAGCTAAATTACCATGTCCTGGTGGCTGTGAGGAGTATCAATTTATTCTGGGCCAATTTAAATGATACAGATAATTTCAGGTATCTTTTCAAGTCACTTGTAAGGCTTGGACATGCAGCTGAAATTCCCCCTGATGCAGCAGAGATTCTGAAGGTTATTAAAAATACCTGAACAAGTCACCTTTAATTGCAAGGAAGAAGAGGGGAGTTCATTAAAACAAAGGTTCTGGCTTCTTCTCTGCTTTTTGAGTGAAATAGGAGTTAAATATTAAAATAGCAGCATTGACCAATGGCCTGGAGTCTTGAACAGCTTGGCAGCGGGGAATAAATAATAATAATTTGAGTTTTGACCTGATGGATGCATTTTAGCTTTCCATTTTTATACAAATGCCACCTTTTAGTGCAGATCAATGCTATCAGTATTTTAATATATATATATTAGCTGAGCCCACTGGAGTCAGAGCTGGTTTGTTGTGTGATTCCTGCCATCTCTGTGCTCCACGTGCAGATTTAGGTCCCTCCAGGTAACCCTGCATTAGCAGATAGCAAGAATTAGTGCTGTCTTGTCAGTGCTGCTGCTGCATAATCATCAACAGGAATACTGAACTTATCTGAGTGCTTTACATCAGTCAGCACAAGGCAAACAATGCTCTTATCTTGCCTTGTTTGTACATTCAAGTGTGCAGAAGGTCTGTTAATTAGTTACACTTTTTAATAAACACCTAAAGTATACTTAAGGCCCTGTTAAAAGATTAATTTTTCTGTTTCACATCATAAAACCAGCAGATGAGTGTTGAGCATGTGGCAGTACATGGGCAGCTTTGGCAGCCTGGGCTGCTGGTGGGGACAGGACACTTGTGCTGTCACCCATGGCCTGGAGAAATAATTCCCTCAACTTCCTCAACTCTGCTGGATTTAAAGATGAGCAGAGGTGTAGTGGGAAGGATGTGGAACAAGGGAAATCCCTTGCACAGTCTCCTGTTGACACCAGAAATACCTCTGCTTCTTGGCTGATTCATGAAATACGAAGATTTATGGTTGATGGAGTTTATTCAAGCTGGCCACAGTTGTTGGTTTGAGGTTTTTTTGTTTTGGTTTTCTTTTTTTTTTAATTTTCTTTTTTTTTCCTTTTTAATTCAAAGGAATTAATTGGTTTTGAATCCAGCTTAGTGGGTCTGGATCATCATTCTCTTTTGACTTGGAGGTTTAGGCAGTGGGATGGAAGCAAAATCTGGCTCTATGGCCAGGGTTGTGCTTTAGGAAGGTGAAATTGAGGTCCAGCAAGGCAAAGTGCTTCAGCTGAAACAAACTTTTAAATAAATCATAGAATCCCAGAATGGTTTGGGTGGGAAGGGACCTTAAAGAACATCTGTTCCCACACCTTCCACTAAATCAGGCTGTGCCAAGCCCCAGTGTCCAGCCTGGCCTTGGGCACTGCCAGGGATCCAAGGCCTGTGCCAGGGCCTGCCCACCCTCCCAGGGAAGTAAAAAATGCTTGGTTTATTATTTTTTTAAAACATACCAATAATACTATTTTCACTGATTGCACGAGTTTAATGTACTTTATTTTATATTATTGTTAGTGCAGCTGGCCCTGGATTTAAATGCTTTTCAGTTGCCTTTTTGTGCCATTATATTTGATTCCACAGCGAGACTTTCTAAGAATATGATTAACCCTCTGGGTCATCTTATAATGTAATTATTAATGATTGATTCTGTTTATCCTTGGGATCAATATGAGAAGCAAAAATGATTTGGCATATATTTGGGGTTGATTTCTTGCATTCAGTAAACATGATCTGGTGACAAGGCTGGTATTGGTTTATTACTCGGAACGTGTTTGATGAATCTGAAGTGTGTAATTAGTTTTATATAATGATGGTGATATGTGGGGTTTTTTACATGACTTATGTTAATATGGCCAATAGTGTTAACATCTCCTGCCACTAATAGTTAGGGTGGGGATGTATAGTAATTGATCTTCCTGGGAGTGCTGTAATGTAAAAACAATTCCGGCTGTTTGAAGTATATTTTACAAGTGTGCATTGGGCCTTTGGGATGTTACACTGAAAAACCCAATTGTACAGTTACCATGGGAACCCAATTAGAATAGATTGCTGGATTTTTTTTTTTTTTTTGCAGGCTTTCATCTTGACCAAAAATCTAATGTACTTTAAATGTTTTCATACGGAATTTTGTTCGTACAGTCACTCGCTGTAATGGCTGGGTTTTAATTTTAGTGCTGAACCAGAGTGTTCTGTCGAGGGTCCCGAGGACTTATCCTTCAAGGAGAATCTTCCTTTAGTGTTTAAAAGTTGATGAACTGAGAAAAAATACTTTTTATTAATCCGAGTTCTTACTGCCATCACATGTACTCGTCAGGCTGCACTCCTGGGGGAGAAAAAGCAGGAAAGTATCTCAGAGCCCAAGGACTTCTGTTCTAGATCAGCAGCAAAACACGGCTGAAGAATTTCCTGCCCTTCATGGATCTATTTTTGATGTCACCTCTGACTTTTCTTCAGCTTTTTGGCCTGTCCAGAGGTTTGGGGTGGCCCTGTGGTGTGTCTGCTTCCTGCAGCGTTCAGCCCCTGCAGGGGTTTGTGTATCTGCCAGGTGTCCTGGGAGCATCCTGCTCCTTCAGCACAGCTCCTGGGTGGGAGCAGAGCTTGTGGGGAACTTGGGAACATCATGCTGAAACGGCCAAGGGAAGCTGAGGCAGGAGAGATGGAGATGGATGTCACTGGTCCTTCTTGGCAGCTCTGAGCTAGTGAGGATTGCCGACAAATTATTTAGTTTTTTCATGCTGCTCATTAATCCCTTCTGTTTAACCCACTCTGTGAATGCACAGGGAATTTTCCACTTTGGTGAAGCCATTGGTGCCATGAAGGTTTCAGTTGTTTGAGGTTTGGTTCTGGTGTCTCAGTTTCCACACCATGGAGTTGGTATCACTGAATTTGATCAGTGTGTGTTGTTCCAAAGAGGTTTTGGCTTCTTGCCTTCAAAGTCACCCTCAGGAGAGCCCTTCAGCTCCATCTGAAATACTCCTCCAGCAAGGCAGTCTTTGCAAGGCTGAGGTGCATTTTGGAGGGATGGTTTGGGCTTTCCAGGGGTTTTTTTGTATGGTTTCCTTGTCTGGCTGTCAGAAGTCTTCTAACCACCCTGGCTTGGACATGATTTTACCAAGTTCTGGTCACCCAAGGAAAGCCATGTTGGGTGAGCAGATGGAGCTCAGCCAGGGTTTGAAATGAGCTTCTGGATAAATCTGATTGTTGAGGCAAAAATGTCAGCTTTACCCTTCAGGAAGATCTGAAAAACCTGAACGTTGCTGGGTGCTTTGAAAGGCCCAGCTCTGAACTGACGAGAGAAGCAAATTGCTATTTTATTTTTAGCTCTATCACAGATATTTTAAGTAGTTCTATTAGATTGCTCATCTGCCTGACCTGCATTTGAAAACGCAGTGAGCTTTCTTTCCAATGCCTGCCTTGTTACTATAGTTAAAATACTAATTATTCATGTGAATTTTAAACACTTAAGTAAGATGCAATATTAAGATTAAATGTTGCTGTTTGCTTTTAAGTGGCTGGGAAGTGGCCATGTGTTCTGTCAGTGCCTTGGACTTCAAGGAGAGGCTTGGAAAGCCTGGGATGTTGATATAATGTCATTTTTCAGAGATTTACCATTCCTGAAGTGGATACAGTTATCCCTGCCCATGGAGTGGTGACTTCCCTGATTTAAGTGGAGCAGTTCCCATCGAGGCTGGCTGTGAGTCAAGATTGGGGAGCTGAGCTTTGGCACATAATCTCCTTGAATTTAAAAAATACAGTGTTTACACTACATCTTTCAAAGACAGAGTGATCTTGGCTGAGTGGCACTAAAAAAAAAAAACATAGACGGGGAGCTAAATGCCAAAGAAATAGGAAATATCCTTTATTTCCAAGGGAAGAGCAAAAGGGAACCAGTTGTGTTTCTTAATGATATAAATAAAGGCTAGAATTATAATAATTGAAGTTGAAATGTTTCAGGTACTCAGTGGCATGAAATCTGTGCTTTTAAACCCAGAATATATCACAATCACTTGCTTGAAAATCACTTTCATGCCTAAAATATGGCATTTCCTAAATCACAAAAGGCTCTTCATTTCACTCAGGCACTTAGAACTACATGACAGCCTGTAAAAAATTATTCAATTAATACTTTTATCTTTTGAGGCATTCTTATTCCAGATATCAGAGTTGTGCAGTGCTTGTTGTGGAAGAACTCTTCAATGTGCCATCTGTTGATTTTTTTGTTTGACTCATGACAAGTGGGTGACTTAACATTAAAATTCCATGTTGTTTGTAAAAAAACCAGACTCCCTTTGGAAATTCTGTGTACTGAAACTCAGAGCTCGTTTAAAAACTGGTACAGAGGTGGTGATAGGAGAAGACTCTGGATATTCACTTCTCCCTGTGGAATTCAGATTTAACAGTCTAACTGGGAATTTTTATTTTTTTTTCCTTCCAGGTGGAGCCTTTTTCTCCACGATGACATCGAGGCTCGTTCCAAAAGTGAGTTGCCAGTGAAATCCTCTGCAGGGGGGTGCCCACTGGAAGTCCAGCATTACAAAAGAGTTCACGTAACATAGTTTGTTTTCTCCCCAGTGCCCAGCAGTCAGGATTAGGAATCCAGTTGACAAGATTGATGCTGCATTGTAAATCTCTGTAGCTCTGTCATGGTTGGTAACAGGCATCAGTGGACCTTTCCCCAGCACGTATCCATCTGCCACAGAGCATAAATAACAGGGCAGAGCTGCTCTCTCAGTTTGGTTGCTGTTTCCATTCCCTGGTAATAAACACCTCCCTGAAAATCAGGCTTAATTCTGAGGCTTGATGCTGCAGTGATGTAAGTGTAGGTCAGTGACATTGTAGCAAAATAAGGAAACATGGATATTTATCCAAATATTCAGACAATTTACTCTGCTGAAAGAAGGGCATTAACAGATTGTTAGTCTATAACTGTCTACCTGAAATAGTTGAAATGAACTTTGAAGACACAAATACCCTTTTTTTTTTTTGTGTGTGTGTGGAATACCTATTTTTGTAACATTAGTGATGCTCCTCTAGGAAAATACTTCTGGTACAATCACAGCTGCATTTCTAACTATTCCTGTTGGCAACTTCTGTCGCTGCTCTAAATGTCTGAATAGTGGCATCTCTTGTGGTTTTAATCTGCTTTACATAATGTCATGTGGCTTAGGAAAGGAGTATTTTGCTGGTTTGTGTTGTTTACCTATTTTCTACAAAAGCAAATCGGTTTTGTTTTTTAAAACAGAATGGTTGAGGGAGAAATCCAGGTAAATAAATTCTTGCTTCACTTTTTTCCTTTTGAACCATCATCTCTTTAGTTACATTTATGCATCTTGCAGTTGCAAACACCTTTTAGCAGAGGGAGGGAGAATCCCTGGTTCCCTCTCATTGCAGGCTAGGTGTGATATAGCTGGCAAGTGACACGAAACTCATAATTTATTATCTAACCTTTTCATTTCCCTCTCTCTCACGTGGAGTTGAAAGGTGCAGCTTGAGCTGTTAGGGGAGTTTTCCCCTTTTGATATGTGGGAAGACAGAAGGTTTGAGGTAAAACACTGCAGCTCCGCTGTGGGGACTGTGCAGACACTTCCCTCTGCTCTGGATGCATATTAAACATTGATGTCCTGGTGTAATTGGTGATTTTCAGGCTCTTTGCAGTGTGTGATCAGTTTGCACAGCCCCAGGTTGGGTGACACCCAGCGTGTGCCTGGCCGTGGGTTTGCAGGAATCAATTATCACCCGTGCAATGTGCTGAACAGTTTTTGAGGAGGCTGCTGAAAATGCTTTGGGAAAGCAGGCAGACGTGGGAATGTTCCATAATCACTGCCTGTGCCCCCCTGAGTTTGTTGCAGTGGCCAGGGATGAGTTTTGGGTTTGGGTAGGGCTGGAAGGTGGCAGGGCTCTGGGTGGCCAACAGCAGGACATGTCCATATTTAGGAATTTGGGAGGGTTTGGTGTTCTTATGACATTGTGGCAGTTTTTGTGTCTCATGAGGGAACTCTGAATGTTGTTCTGCTCCTTGCTGGATTTCTTGCAGTTAAATTTGAAGTTAGTAAATGGATTCTTGTACTAACCCTGATGCTTTGCTCTGTTGATAGTGAAACCCTTATCCTGACTGCAGCAGGGATGGTAACTGTAGGAAAATCCAGATGTGTGTGTGCCAAGACTGTACTCCTGTATATTTTATACAAGTCTTTGCAGCACCTCTTCTGTGTCTATTTATTCCCCTGTATTTTGTGTTTTTAGTGAATTCCTAATACACATTTTGCTGCTCTGCTCACTTCAAAAATTTCAGCAAAATTCTTTCCTCATACACAACTCAGGTTCCTGACTCTCCTTCAGCTTAAGGAGCACTATTAATGGTTTTGTTCATATTGCTTAGATTTATTTTGTTATTATTCTCCAGCTCCCACTCTTCAGGTAGAGCTATTTTGGTATTATAAAGAATGATGGATTATATAGGAAAGTTTCTTTTGAAGCACTCCTGATATTGTGCAATGCACTTGGGGGTCAGCTACACTTGACTGATGCATGATTTATCCCATGTCCCTGCCACTTCCTGAGATAAAGCTGCTATTTTATCAAAAATGCCAGCAAGTGTGATTTAGAATTTATACCCCTCCTTTTTCAAATAATTGTTCTGATTACTTTCTGGCATGGCAATAAAATGATAAAGGTAATTGCACACAAATGTGAGATAGCACCAAAATACAATAAAATTAACCTGAATTAGCTTGACTTGTCGATGAGAAGTATTTATGAAATGTATTTTTGCAATAAGGGAGACTGATATTATAGCTGGAAGGTGAGTTATTGCCTTAATGTAATACTGTTTGAAATTTAAAAAAGAGACTGTTACAGTTGAGGGTGATTGTGCCTTTGAAATTAAGTTGAAGTGATTCTTATAATTGGCAGCAATAATGCATTGGGAAGGTAATATCTTTTATTGTGTTATGCCTAGTTGCATTATCTTTTATTTAGCTGGTCCTGACTCCAGCTCTGCAGAGAAGACAAGCAGGAGCAGATCAGGAATTTTGTGGATTTAGGTGATAAAAACTTGAAATGTTACCCAATATTAAAGTCATTCTTCTGCTGGGTTGTTTCTTTTTTTCTCATTTTTAGCCCATTTTCAGTTCCCCTGAACCTGATAAAAGGCTCATTTGATTAAAATTTCATCTGTTTTCCTTGTATTGGAGTAGTTGCCATGTATTTACATCAGGCTGAGCCTGTGAGAGCCGAGCACTCCACACTCACTGTGTGTGCATTTATGTCAGGTGCTGATCTGGGCTCTGAATTTTGTGTTTCTGTGTGCCTCAGAGTGCAGCCTCTTACAGAATAGTGTGAGCACGCTCTTGCAGCAAGCACCTCGATGGTTTTTAAGGAGTAGATCCTCAAATCCCAGCGTCACTGAGGCTGGAAAATCCCTCCCAGCCCAGGGAGTCCCAGCTGTGCCCCATCCCCACCTTGTCCCCAGCTCTGAGTGCCACCTCCAGGGGACACCTGCAGGGATGGGCNCCCCTTCCCAGCTCCCTCAGGGATTCTCCAGCCCCTTCCCAGCCCCATTCCCTGCCCTGGACACGCTCCAGCCCCTCCATGTCCTTCTAGTGCTGAGGGGCCAGAGCTGGAAACAGCACAGAGGGAATTGTAACTGTAGATAGATAACTAGATATGTAGCCAATACCTTGGATTTAATTCTTGAAGTGATGAACACATCTGGGAAATTGAGATTACTGCACCATGACTTTGCCTTTGCATGAGATTTCATGGAGTTGTGGAATATCCTGAGTTGAAAGGGACTTGTTGAAACTCAACCCAGGAACAACAAAATAGGGTTTTTTGGGGACCCTCTAATTGTTGAGACAAGATTCTTAATTTTTGATTCTTTAGTACATTTATTTCTTTAATTGTTTGGAAGCAAATTCCTTAATTATTTTTAAATATGTATATGTTACAAGTATAAAAAAATTAATGTTTTATTCCCACTGACAACGATGAAATATTGAACAACTCAGCAAAACATAACATTGCTTTGTACTGCTTCTAACTGAATCTTCTGCCATAGGATTTCCAGCTTCAAAAATGAGCTGGGGGACTTAATCCCTTTGGTAGGTCCTTGGAGGGGCAAGAGGGACAAGGTGCTTCCCCTCCCCTTGGAAGTTCCACCAGGACACGAGGCTTTTGGGCTGGTTCCTGGTGGGATTTGCAGGTCCCCACTAACTGGTGCACACACTTCCTGCCATAATCTGATTATTCCAGGAATGTCTGGCACTGTCTGTCCAGTTTCCCTCCTCTTGGTGCTCCATTTCTTACCCAGTTTAATTCATTGTAATATCTCGTGGCAACCCCCAGTTTGATGAGGTGTCCTGTGTCCCCACCGTGATCAGTAATTTTTAAAATGAATTAACACTACACTTGTTAATGTCATTCTACTTCTGTGCTGTGTGTAAGTAGAAGCTGAGAATTGTTTGGGTTGGAGAACACCTCAGAGATCGTCAGGTGTTAGTCTTTGCTTTGTGTTATTGATATCACGTGCTGTAAATATCCTAATTTATATATGTGTGGTTTATTGTGGTATGTATGCTTTAAGTGCCACGTGGCTGCTGTGCTGGCATTCCCATTTAAATTTCCTGTATAAGTAATAGCTAGGGAAAGATGCAGGATGTGTTTACTTGTTTTTGGAGAGGTGCTGGAGGAAATAATACCCCAGAATTCCTGTTCAAAGAGCCCGCTGGGGTCCGCTCTTCGGGTACCAGCTCCAGCCCAGGCTTGGCACAGGTGGAGTTGAAACCTGCACTTGTTGAGTCTGGAACGCAGGAGCAGCAACCCACCTGCCCCTTGCAGGGGAGTTAAAATGGGTTTATTACAGTTAAAGTGCCCTTCCAGTAAAATAAAGCAGCCAGGGACAGCCCTGGGTGCTGGGAATTTGTCGCTGCTCCCGTGTGCCAGAGCAGGCGACCGAAGGCGCAGCCAAAGAGCCGGAGGCGAGCGGTTCTTGGAAAGAACTTCCCCAGCTTGGCATTTCGGGGGCTCCTGGTTGCCATCCAAAGAGGATTAGCAGGATAATGCGATGGGACAACAGGAACTTGCTTTTGTTGTCTTTGATTGTTTAATAAAGAATTACGTGTTTGCTCTCCTCCAAGACTTTTGAAATGCCGTAGAAAGCAAATGTTGCTCCGTGTGAGCATGTATCCCTCTGGTTTTTCGGGGGCTTGTGTGAAGTGGGCCTTTGGATAAGGGAAGAGGGGGACTGATTTTGAGTGTTTATGCCAGTGCATATTTGTATATGTTCAGAATATGCAGCTTGATTCTGTACCTTCGCATTTTTACGGGATTAGTTCTTGGGAAGGTAAAGAAATTGCATCACCCCAAACTAACCCTGGATTTGCTTCCAGTCTGCCTGACATTTCCTTTCCAAACCTCCCCGCGCCAGGAAACGAGGGGGTTTTGTTTTCATACCCTCTGAAGTTACAGGTTTGGCTTAACCAGGGTTAGATTTACTCAGAGAAGCAGTGAGACACCAGGGGAGCACTGCAGGGTTTCAGTGCAGCTCTCCTTTGAGAGGCTCAGCTGGGGAGGTGTTTATTGTTCCTGGAGCCAGGAGAGAATTCATGGGCCTGGATCTCCAGTGCTTTTTGCTGGAAAGCTGGGAGGTTGTTTTGGATGCTGTAGGAAGGAGAAGTACACCCAGCAGAGACAGTGATTGTGGAGGGGGAAGAGATGTCTTGTGTCCAGGTCAGGGCTGTTCAGTTCACAGGAACCTGCTGCAGGATATAAAGGACTTGTATTTTAGAACATAAAAGGTAATTTTAGAAGTTACTTTATTTTTAGCATGTTGTATTGACAGAATTACATCAGTTTAGATACTGAGAGCATTGTTTTGTTTCAAGACTTTATTCTTGGGTTTGAGCGATGACTGCAACATCTTCTCTTCCTCAAAAATTAGCTTTTGCCTTAATTTAAAACCTGTGAGGCACTTGGCTGTCTTTGGACTGACACAGTTTTCCATATTTTTGGAGGATGCTGTGAGTGAAGTGTGAGTGGAGTGACCCTGGAATTGTGCATTACCTGGCTCAGAAATTATTTTTCCATGAAGCAATGGGGGATGTTGGTCAGAGCTCCCTGTGGTTTGCAGAGGGCAGCAGCCATCCCTTGATTTTTTTGGACAAGGAGCTTCCTGGCTTTCAGGACAACTTTCTCACATCTTCAGCTGTCCAGGTTAAGGTGTCAAAACTTCAGGGGTGTGTTTGGTTCAGGACATCCTTACCACAGAGCCCCAGAATGGTTTGGGTTGGAAAAGACCTCAAATCCCACCCAGAGCCACCCCTGCATGGCAGGGACACCTTCCCCTGTCCCAGCTGCTCCAAGCTCCATCCAGCCTGGCCTTGGGCACTGCCAGGGATCCAGGGGCAGCCCCAGCTTTGTATTTCTTTGGAGTTCTCACCATTCTATTTAATGGTAAATCTTAGGACCCTTTTTTTCAAGAGGAGGAAGCAGCTTTTAGAAAAGTTTGTATTTTAGCTTAGAAAGAAATCAGACATTTCATAATAACCAAGAAGGCTGAGAAGTAAATGTTTCTCATTCTCTCTAACTTTTATTCCAGTATAGCAAAGTGATAATAATACTCCAATATATTAAACTGCTTTTAGTGTGAAACATCCAACAAACTCTTTCCTTCTTTCTTCCCTGCACTAAAATTATTTGTAGTACATAAACTCTTTGTTCTCCTGGAACAGTAGCTTTTGTAAGGTGAAAATATAGATGATTAATCAAGATATTAACAGGAGTAGATTTTCAGATTGTTCTGATTGCATGGATCCTGTCTTCTATTCACAGCCCTTAAATCTTTCCCTGCCTTGAAACACTAAAAAATGGCTTTTTCCTCTAAGACAAGCCCCATAACGTTGGGAAGTCACCCTCCACCCTGCACTATATGTGCAGAAATACATTACCTTTACTATTAATATCTTTTCCCATATTCTTAACGTACAATGGATTGTTTCCTTTTAAATAAACAGGCAGAACCCAGTAAAACAAATACAGGAAGTTTTAAACTATTAAGGAGATGTGGGGAGAAGTGTAATTCAGTGAAATCCTTGGATGGGTGGCCCGCTGGCATGGGCAGCCCCATCAGTGGCAGAAGTTTTTTGACACTAAATCATCATGCAGACATTGGTTTATGATGGATTTTTGCTTTGGCTGATGGGATTTGATAAGGATTTTGTTAGGAGAAGGATGCAGACTTACTGCATCAGGAGGGGTGACTGAAATGAAGAAGCAAATTGCCAAACTCTGATGTATTCCCCTTAAATTTAAATCCAATATTTGAAGCTTTGATTGAATTTTAATTCAAAACTTGAATCAATAGCAAGCAGGTTTGAGATACTCAGAAGAAGAACTCTCAGAGAGTTCAGGACTGGTGGTTTTTTCCTGTAATTAGGATGAAGAAGCAGCTTCCCTGGCATTTATTGATCATCCTCAAACTCAGCAAATGTCTGGAGTTGCTTTTTTGGTGAGTCCCTGATACTCCTTGGCACCATCAAAACAGGGCAGCTGTTTGTGAATTGTAGCTCATTTCTTGATGCAGATGTCAGGAGTTTGATGGAGTTTTAGGATAAATTTGTGGAGAATGGGCAGTAAATGAACGAGGTGGTGCTTGGTCACACCTCTGGTGGGGTGGGATCAACACCTCCAGGGGAATCACCTGCAGGTTGTGATTCTGTTGGATTAATCCATTCAGAAATTCAGGGTTTTTGGGTTAGAATTCCTGAGACTGGTGCAGTTTGGGGCCCTCTGACAGTAATTTTTGGTGTTTGAAGGCAGTGTGTGGTTCCCTCCTCGCCCAGCAAGGTGTGTGGAGAAGCTGCTGTGGCACCTGGGGGGTTCTGCACTTTCACACAAGGGGGAAGAGCTGAACCCAGCATTCCCAAACGTGCAGGAGCTGGAAATGCTGGAAATGGAACCACTCTGGAGTCTGAGAGGAGGGAAATAGGGGAAGAACTGCCCTGCAGTTTGCTGCTCTTGGTTGTGTTTCCATCCCACACAGCTCAATTAACAGTTGGTTAATCTGAAAGGGATGGAGAGACCCCTGTCCTGGAGGAGCTGGGGCATCTCCCTGGTTAGTGCAGGGCTCTCTTGGTTAAAAAACCCAACTGCAGGTTGTGTGAGGCCACATTGGGTTTGCCAGCTGAATGTGTTATTTTTGCCTTGATTCTCAGAAATATTTGAGGGGAAAAGAAAAAAAAAATTCGTGAGGACTTCCATGCTGTAGCCTAATGGAAATCCCCTGTTAAATCAGATGCAGAGGGGATTATTGTTAATATTTTGATATTGGTGTGGTGGGTTTATATTGTAAAAGCAGAGTGAAGGAAATGGAAAAACCTGTCCAGGGGAGATCCATCAGAGATAGGGCCCTGATGGGAAGGATTCAGTTCTCCATCATACTGAAAGGAAAAGCAGAGTTTGCTCTCTGGACTTTTCTGGAAAACACAAATTGTTTTCTGGGAGAACACAGAACATGGAAATGCTTTGCTGCAGATTTTTTTTTCTTTAGGCCTTGTTGATTCTCAAGATTTCTCTGCCTTTTTTTATTTCTCTGTTCATCATTACGGATATGAATTGAATTCTAGGATGTCAGGCCAATGTCCAGTGGAGTTTTTGGGAGTGTTAGGAGCAAGAGAACATAGAAATATTTGAATTATTTACTGTTGTGTGAAAGCTGCTTAATGCAAATTTAAATAAAATTACAATCTTCCAGTTTGCTGTATTTAGCACTCTGGTGAGGTAAACTTACAAATGTTGCACCTATGGTTTTATTTCTTTAGGAAAACTCCAGAGGTTGGCAGGAGATGTTTTCTCTCTAAAAAATATATTTTTTTTCTACCTAATATCAAAATGACAAGATATTTTGACACAGATTTGTAGGTTTGCAGTGGAAGGGGAGAATGGAGGTGGAGATGATGCAGGAGCTGATCGGAATTCTTCCAATTCTTCATAAATCACAGATGGTTTGGGTTGGAAGGGGACTTTAAATCCCACCCAGTGCCACCCCAGCCATGGCAGGGACACCTTCCCCTGTCCCAGGTGCTCCCAGCCCCAGTGTCCAGCCTGGCCTTGGGCACTGCCAGGGATCCAGGGAAGTGTCCAGCCAGCACCAGCACCATTAAACCACGTCCTGAAGTGGTTTTGCAACACTTGCAGGGATGGTGACTCCACCACTTCCCTGTCAGCCTGCTCCAATGCTTGACAGCCCTTTCTGTGAGGAAATTTCTCCTCCTGTCCAGCCCAAATAACAGAATTAGTATCTGGGCAGGGGGGTGTGCCTTGTGCATCTGCCAGTGACCTTCATCCTGGAGCCTCCAGCCCCAGTGCTCCTGGATGTGGATTGATGTCCTGCAGCTTCATTCTTGTACAGGAACAAGCCCTCTGAATGTGCCTGATGGATATGGTAAACAAGGCTGCAAACAGGAGCTGCACTCACTCAGGGTTTCATCCATAAAGCCTAGTTCCACTTGCAGAGAGCTCAGGGGGTTATTGATGGTTCTCTGCTGCTGCATGCATCCTTGGCTTCTGTTTGCTGGAAAAGCCATGGAGCACGTGGTGTGAGCTTCAGTGATCTGGTTCAGGGCTGTCACTCCAGTAAACATGAGGGATGTGTGCTGGTTTGCCACGTGTGTCAACTTTTACTGCTTTCACTGACTTCTGCAGTGAGGTGCTGCCCCAAAGAAGTTCTCCTGTGTCCTCCAGGAGGGAGCAGGAGCATGGAAAAAGTTGGTTGGAGAGGAGTTTCTTTGTGATGCCACCAAGCATTGGATTGTTCAGCAGTTGGGGTTGCAGTCAAAGTCAATAAACCACAGAGAACCTGCAGGTCTGGATCTCTCTAAGCTGAGTGAGGTTGCTCTGGAGGAGTTGTGTAAGAGCTTCCCAAAATTCAGGGCTTTAGGTTTGCTTTTGCTCTAGTTGTGCAAAACTGTCAGCCTGATGGTTTCTCTGCTCCCTCACACTGATGATATTACTCACAGATGTGACTTCATTCCACAGCACTTAATAATGGGATTTGAAATGATTCTCTTGTTTGGAAAACAACTAATTATTGTCCAGCTGTGAGCAGTGGGCAGCTGTAAGTCACCCTGCTGGACCTTCCTGATCCTGCTGCACCCCTGCTCTGTCACTCATGGAATCCCAGAATGGTTTGGGTTGGAAGGGATCTTAAATCTCATTTATCCCATCTCCTGGCATGGGCAGGGACACCTTCCACTGCCCCAGGTTGCTCCAAGCCCCATCCAACCTTGAACACAGGGAAGCAAATAAAATAAATCCAAGAAATTTGGTGTTCTCTCAGTGCTGCAGGAAACCTGATAAAGTTCAGCATGTCAAGTGCAGGATCCTGCACCTGGAGGGACAGGACACAGGGAATGGTTCCCAGAAGGCAGGGGTAGTTGAGATTTTGGGCAGAAATTGTTCCCTGGGAGGGAGGGCAGACTCTGGATCCCTGGCAGTGCCCAAGGCCAGGTTGGACATTGGGGCTGGGAGCCCCTGGGACAGTGGGAGGTGTGGAAATAAGTGGTTTGTAAGGTCCCTTCCATCCCAAACAGCTGTAGGAGCCTTTTATTCTGTGTGTGCTGATGGGGTTACCTTGTGCTGCCTCACAGTTTCTCTGTTGTTCTCATTTTCCCCAGTTTCATGTGAGATGAGCTCTTTGAGCCCAGGACATTTCGTGGTCTGGAGCACAGGTTTGGTGTCTGGGTGGCTGCAGAGGACACCCTGCTGCTGTTCTGTCCTGTCACACCCCAAGCTGTGAGCACAGCTCACCCTTCCAGACTGGGGTGGCTTTTTTAGCCAAGATGAATTTGACAAGTGTGTTATTGTTGGTCTTGTCCAATATTGAGAAATACTTGGCAGCTGTTTCCAGCTACATCCTATCAGTAATCGTAAAACCAGGCTGGTAACAATGGGAATAAAAATATGCTTCTTTTCCTAAGAAATGATTGATTTTTTCATGTGTTTTCTTTTCCAGCAGACATATTCTATTTGTGTTCCAGCTGTTATTTGCATAACACTGCTGCTCTAAACCACTGAATCTACTTTGTTGTCACAACAATCCTGGTTTAAATAAGTGTCACAACACGTCGGGTTTTAGCTGATAAACCAGCCATGAAACTGCTGCTATTTCACATTTTTATGAAGATCACTATGCTGCTAGTTAATGTTTTTTTTGAGACTTTGATTTAGGTGCTGACTTCTGAAGATAGATCATTTTAAGTTGGAATTTTGAAAGTGAATGCTGTAGTTGAGGAAACTTGAAATTCAGTTTTCTTACTTTTCTCAAATTGCTTTTGAAAACTACTCAAGTCTGTTCTTGGTGAAAATCCCTGCAGTTAAAGAGGATTTTGTTTTATTCTCCTTGAACAGGTGAATTCCAAGCAGGGAGGATCTCCCTGCCAGCAGAAGCACGTGGTTCTGCTCAGCCCCCTGGGGAAGATGGAGATCTCGGGGTGTGAGATGGGTGTACATGAAATAAAACTTCCCAAAACGAGCGTGCTGCCAAGCAGGTGAGTTCCTGTCCTATTGATCCCTGCTGGTGTTTGTGCTGGAGGAAGGAGATGGCCCAGAGCATCTGAGAGCACTTTTTTTTTTGCTAATCCTGCTGGGAGGAGTCTCTTGTGCCCTTAAGGACTCCAAAATCCATCAATTCCTCTGCTGCCTCAAAAATATTACCAAACATCTTAAACTGTAAGTGTTTTTAATGTGAGTTTTGAAAGAATCTCCTGCTTGCCTTAATTTTTGGCACACATATAAATGTCACTGAAGGTAAAATATCGTTGCACATCTCACAAATCTTGCAGACCTACATATATTTTTATATTTTTATATTTTTATATTTAGATCTATGCTCCGACAGGTAGAAGCAGGATTGCCTGATTGTTTTAATTACTGTGTAAGCTTTAGTTGTTTCTGCAGAGCTGTAATGTGTTCTGGAGTTTGGAGCAGATCCCACGTGGCAGTGGAGATGATGTCTCAGATCCAGGCCTGGCTGAGGAGGCATCAGTGCATTTTCCTGTGTGTTGTAAGTTGTGTTTAGTCTGCTGGAGTCCATCTGTCCTGCTCAGATATTGGATTTTTTCCCTTATTTGTGAGGAAATGCTCAGTGACATTCTTAGAAGGAATGTTGAATTCATTCAGAATTAGATGCTAAATTTCTATGCCAAATTTCTTTGGCAAAATCAAGACTTCTTAGACTTCCTCACACTTCTCTAAGACTGGTCTTTCAGCTGAGTTTGGTAATTAAATTCCACTTTTCCTCAGTTTTCTACTACATCAGTGCTCCCACTGACAAGACTCAAACAGGTTTGGCTTCTTTTCTCAGCATTGTCTTTTTTCATCCTATGTTTGCCCTCTCCATGGATTTGTAGGATGCCTGTTCCCTATTTTATTCTCCTTGTAACTGAAATGGGTGCAAAATTAATCAGGACCATGGAGCAGAATGTGTGCTCTGGCTGAAATGAGTTTGCCTCCCATACGAAAACTCTACAGCCTCTGGATTTCAGTTTTGCCAGCTCCAGGGATATGGAAGTAACTGCTACACTTCCTTCAGATTCTGGTTTAAATGCTGCATTTCTGCTGATGAGGAGTGGAAATAAATGGGTATTTAGGATGAAGTTGGAACTGGGCTTTGCTGCAGAGCAAACTCTGCCTGGAGAACAGCCCAGGGGATGAGGAACTTCACCTTGGGAAGGGTGAATGTCAGTGAGTGAGAGGAATAAGAGCAGGAAAAAGATTTGGGGGCTCTCAGAGCTTTTTGTAGGGATGGGTGCTGCTCTTTTACCAGAACATCTGGTAAAAAAGTCTGGTTTTGTTCTACCAGGACATCTGGTTTGCTCACCTGTAACGTGTTCATGTTCACTGGTTGAAGGTTCTTGTGATCTTGTTCTTCAGCAGGAGTTGGACAGTTGAGATCCATTTCCTAAATTTTGATTTTCACCTGTTCTAGATCTTCACTTTTCTCAGTGGTGAGCTGATTTCACTTCATCTTGAGGCATTAGTGGCATCTTGGTAACTCTTAACCTCACAGGCTGCATGATTTATGTGCAAAAATTGTTACATTAGAGGGTCTATCACTCAGGAATTACTCTGAAGCTAAAGGCAAGAAGAGTATTTTTATGATTACCTAAAGAATTTAAATCTGAAAAAGAAAGGTGGGACTTCCTTTTGTCTTTAGCACTGATAAAGTTCTAAAAATTTTAAAGCCATCTGTAAATGTTTGTGCTGAAGTATAACATTTAATCTTTTCTACTCATCGCTAGTGAATAGTTGTTAAATCTGGCCTCATTATTTTCAACAGAATAAAATAAAAACAAAGCAGTGCCTGGTGTTTCTCCTAACTGGCTAATAAACGCCATGGCAAGAACATTGGGTGGGAAAAAAAAAACCATAAGAAACATAAAAATTGATTTTAATGGACCCCTGTCAGAGGGAGCCATAATGAGCACGAGTCTGGTAATAAATATTGGTATTCTGCTCCACGGTGCTTGGGACTTCTCCTGTGGAATTGCATGTAGCAATCAATAGAGATTTTAGGGTTTTTTAACAACAAAAATAAGTAAACCTTTGAAATATATAAATACTTAAGACTTGCAATCTGTCAGACAAACCTGGTAGTTGTAGAAAAATCTGATAAGAGCCCCTGGTTAATGGCATAATCGCTTTGTGGAGATCTCGCTCTGTTTTACAGCTTGTAAAATGCTGTGCAATTAATCACCTGAGATTACAGCCTCCTCGCTGATGGCTCTCCTTAAAACTTAAGAACACAGACTATAATGGAGCCTAAAAGGAGAAGCAACAAAGTAAAACCCAGTTTCGGTATGCTTGGAAGAAATTGATCTATTAATGAGATGAGACTAATTGTAATAACCTGAGGTTATTCTGCTCCTCGGGAAGCTGCTGGGTTTGAGAGTCCAGACACATCACAGAGGGATGGAGAGGACAAGATGAATCTTTATCCAGGCTTCTGGAATTCAGGATGTGCATCCCACCCCTGGGGCAGCCTGAGACAGGGGAAGGTGTCCCTGCCCTGGCAGGGGTGGCACTGGCTGGGCTCTGAGGGCCCCTAACCAGTCTGGATTCTGTGATAAGATGCCCTGATCCAAACAGGTCCCTGAAGGTTTGACATCTTAATCTGGACAATTGTATCTACTGCTAAGAACTTCAGCTTCACTTTAAAGTTCATACTTTAAAAAAACCCTTAAGTATGTATAAGCTGTGTATATGTATTTTTATATAGATATAGATAAAGTTATATATTATTATAATATATACAATAATATAGTTTAATATGTATAATACATAATAGAATATTATATATATAGTTTTATATATACTATATTATATATAATTATAAATAATTATATATAATTATATATAATATATTTAGTATATAATATATATGTTTCACGCTATATCAGCTGTTGTAGTTTTTCTTTCAGTACATGCCAATCTAATGATTTGTGTTGATCAATATTCCTCCAACATCCCAACCTGAAATACTGCAGATGTTTAACACTTCTGGCTCATGTCCAAAACAAAACCTCCCTTTCTTTTACTGTTATTTTACTTCAAAGTGTCTTCAGCAGCTCTGGAGTTCCAGAATGAGTTTTTTGTTGTTCTCCTGCCAGCTGTGGTGTTCCCACACTGGGATAACTCTGTTTTGGGAAGCCTTGCCTCATTCCAGAGGTGCAGGAGTAAATGATCCCCATGGTGAGCAGGTAACACAAACCATGGCTTTCCCTCTGCTGCGTATTTACAGCACAAAATACTCTGGAAATGTGGGCAGCTGACTTGGCATCGGGATGGCAACAGGGAGCAGTTCCTCCCTGTGCTGCAAAAATGCAGGTTCTCTCAGGAATTCCCTTTTCCTCAGGAAAACCAGCCTGGTTTTGCCAGCTCCCTGCCTGCTCAGCAAGGGCAGGGCTTGTCTGGGCTGCACCTGTGCTGGGCAGGGAAGTCCTGGGGGAACTGGAGGAGTTCAGGGAAAGGGCTGCAGCAGAACATGTTGTGAGGAAAACTGAGCAGCTTTCAGTGTGTGGATGGAAAATCCTGCTGGGCACACGGGGGGATGACCCCCACCATCCTGCTGCTGGGTGTGTGGGGCATGAGAGTTAAATTTGCCATCTGAAAGGTGGGCACAGATCCCAGGTGATGCCTGTGGCCCCAGTGTGGAAATTATTTATTCACCTTAGGCTTTGGGGGTGCCACTCTGAATGAAGTTTCCCACTGAAAAGCTCAGCTGAGCAGCTGTGATCTGTCACTGCCACCCTTGGCAGGGACATCCCAGGGTGGGGTGGTTTGGGGACAGCCCCTCCTGGCTCTCTGGGGCTGCTGGGGTGTAGGGCCAGCTCGAGCTTGCCAGAGGAGCCTGGGGAATTGTGTGTTGTTGGTTTGAACCTGAATTTGGGAGGCTGCAGGGAAGGTATTGGGTGGTTCCTGCAGGTTTGGGAAGGAGAGTTGGGCAGCCTGACAAACTGTCAAACCCTGAATTTTCCTGGTGCTGTAGGAATACACCCAGACTTCCTTCTGGGCTCTTTCAGAAGCAGTGTGATCTCCTCTGCCCTCTGTGTTCCCTGCAGGTTATTTGCAATTTTCTTTAGTGTTTCATTTCCCTCCATCCTACTGAGGGGGATCAGAGGAGGAGGAAGAAGGAGCCAGTTTGGCCCTTCCTGTATTATTTATCTGCCTCAACCTTTTAGGGTGAATCTGCAGTTCAAGAAGTTCACCAGGGTTTCAGTCAGTCTCTCTCTGTCCCTGTAACATGATCAGGAACTCTCCAGAATCTCAGTTCAAGCAGGATTCCAGCTATTAGAGAGGGAAGGAAAATCTCAGGTGTGTGCAGAGGATGCAGCAGGGCAGGGAGTCTGATAAGAGCCTGGAACAGTGACTTGGAGAGGTGTGAACCACTCTGTTCGTCTCTGAGGTGTTTAATCATAGCCACTGGTGATGGTTTAAATGTCAGCTTTCCTGACTGTCTCATTCCTGACGCTGTAAAATGTACTGGGAGTGATATCTCACTCTGAGGCCACGAGTGGGAGGCATTTGGGACAGTGCCACTCCTCCTGGTTTTCCTCTGAGCATCAGCCAAGGCTAAGGAGCTTGGTGGGGCTCAGGGGCACAGTAAAAACCCACGGAAGGAGCTCGGGGTGTGGCTGCTCTGCTGCTTGGAGTGGATTCCTGGTTTACCACAAACATCTGAAGTGAGCAGAGGATTATTGGCAGTGTGGCTTGGAAGAGGAGCCACTCTTCCTCATTGAAGTTCTTCCTTCATTATTGCGTAACAGCAGAGATTTTCTGTTTAAAATGGTGCAGGATAAATCCTGGATGAGCCAGAGGACATACTTGGGGTAAAGAAATTAATGGGTTGGGGTGAGCTGTAAATGGAGAGTGGGAACGGGGAAGGGAATGGAGCTGGGA
>VWZV01000263.1:0-23372 GCA_013397155.1 Irena cyanogastra
GATATCTTTGAGAGGCTGACTGCGGCAGAAGCCCAGAAGCTCCAAAAGCTAGCCGAGACTGTTGTGCATGAAGTCATTGGGAGGCTGAAGGTCCCTCAGGATTACTATGTCACCTTTTTAAGGAGGGCTGCCCGGAGGATCAGAGGAATAGTTTTTGGCGGCTGTGTGAGACTAGACACACCTCTAGACCACCATCAAGAAATAGAAATGGTGGCCAAGGAGCTTGTAGCAACAGTGCTGGAGATCTTGGCAAATTGTCTGGAATCCAAAGCTTCGGAGCCAGGGAGGGCAGCCAGGCAGAAGGAGCAGCCTTCTGATGGAGGAGACACCCGAGCGGACAAATCCAAGGAAGCTGAAACAGACACAGCACGTTTACGCGCTTGCCTTGACAATCTTAGCAGACAAGTTGTTAAGAATGTTCGCTGTCTCCTGAAATCCATGGTAGCTTCTCAGTTTGGAGGAGACTTCAGCTGTGAGTACACCGAAATTCTGAAGCTGCCCAAGGGTAAGGTCTCCAACAGACAGACGCAACCAGGAATCTCTGGAGCATCCGAAGAACAGAACCAGGAAGAAAGCACAGGAGTAAAGCTGCCTGCCTTAGGACCACAGCTCCATGCAGAACGGACTGGCTACGGCAAAACCATGAAGCCTGAGAATCCTGCAATGGTGAAGGGGAGCTTGGTGAGAGAAGCGAATTCAGCAACCTCGGGCAACACTTTGGACCTAAGGACCATTGCAAATCGGATTGTTCTGTCTCTGTTGGACCAGATTTGTCAGCATGGGCCCACACCGACCCCCAGACAAAATTTTCAAGAACCTATCCCAAACCCAGCCACATCCCAAGGCGGAGAGGAGAGCTGTGCTGCTGAGGACACTCTCCCCTCTGTGCACCCACAGTTTTCCCAACAGCCCATTCCTCTGGAGGGTCCAAAGCCCCCTGCCCAGGCCGGAGCACAGCACAGATCAGTGCACCCAAAGCTCGTCTGAGGTGAGCGAGGCGTGTGGCAGGAGAGCTGAAGGGCTTCCAGACAACAAACCTCACACCCTTGTTCTATCAATAAAGAGTTTACTCCTAAGGCCTTGCTTCTGCTTCCTCCACAAACCAGGCCAGACTGCATCCATGCACTTTCCCTGCTGTAGCCTGTCCTATCTTCCTCCCTTCGACAGCCTCAGCCACTCTGCAAGCCAATTTTACCAGGAATCTGAGCAAGGGAGGTGAGGAGTAGGCAGCATTTTTGTCTCGTACAGCAAGCTTTGCTGTTGGGTGAGTGGAGGGATGCGTCCCATTGCAGGCAGCCTGGCTTTCACCTTGTGTGAAGGACAATGATGTCTTTGCCTTGTGACCTTTTTGTAGGGCCCTTTCTCCTCAGACCAAGCTGCCCCAGAAGCTCTGCAGGAGCATTCGCTGTCACTGTGCTGGGGATTGACAGCAGCGTCTGCATCTGGCACTGCTCTGCCACCTTCAGGTCTCACCTGCCCAGAGGAAGGAGGCAGGCAAAAGGTGGAGGCCCGAAGTTTGTTCTGAGTTCTCTCCTTTTTTTCATGCCCTGTCCTGGGTTGGAATGGCCAACCCACATGCCCTTGGGGTAGTGTAATGCAGCTGCTCAGCAGTGGTGGTCTGTGAGGGAGGGCTGGTCTGGCACGGCTGGTGGAACGGTGCCGCTGCCAGGGAGTTAAACGGGCTGGAAGCCGGGATGCCAGAGCACAGCTGCCATCAAGAGCCTGTCCCTTCCCCAGGTGATGAGATAAGGAACAGTTGGAAACCTAGGGAAGGCAGCAGCTCCCGCCTCTTCCCCTGCCACTGGGGCTCGGCCTGCCCTGCAGGAGGGCTTGGAGCCCGCCCGGCAGCCCCGGCCTGCGCCCGGCAGGGCTCCTTCCATGTCCCGCCTCAGGCTGCGGGCAGGGGCCCGGGGGGACCGCAACAGTCCCGGCCCTGCCGCAGCTCCCGAGCGAAGGGGCCGAGGTGCCTCTGCGGGCACTGCTCCCCTCGGGGGCTGGGCAGGGCCTCGCACAGGCCCGCTCCTGCCGGGGCTGCCTCGCCTCGTCTGTGGCTGCGCCTTTACCTCATCAGTGTGTGTGAATAGCTAAAGAAGGGATGCCAAGAGGCTGGAGCCAGGCCCTGCTCGGCACTGCCCAGCAATGGGAGAAGAGGCAATGGGCAGAAACTCTCAACCAGGAAGTTCCACCTGAACATGAGGAAGAACTTCTTTCCTGTGCGGAGACCGAGCACAGGAACAGATTGCCCAGAGAGGGTGTGGAGTCTCCCTCACCAGCGATATTACAGAACTGTCTGGACACAATCCTGTGCCACTTGCTCTGGGATGACCCCTGTTGAGCAGGGAAGTTGGACCAGATGAGGCACCGTGATCCTTCCCAGCCTGACCCATCCTGGGATTCTGTGGGAGCAGGAGCCTGGTGGTGTCATCAGCCCCTCATCCCAGCCTAGGGAGCTGTGGGACCGTCAGGCCAGTGTGTGGCTGTTTGCCCTGCCTTGAAGGTGTTACAGAGAAGATGTTAGCAAACAAGTGAAATTAGGTACAAGAAATACTCACTTGCTAAGTTTGCAGTTTTGTTGCAACTTTGCAGCTTTCAGACAATTTGATGTGTTTTGTTCTGTGAAAAATACAGTCACCGATAAAACTGAACAAGGACATCAAAGTATAACTATTTATTAATATAAATGGGACAGCTGAGCTGGGTGTGTCTCACTGATGAGGCACACCTCCCCTTAAAATGCACACACCTTTTATGCCTTTCCCCAGCCAGTGGGGGTCCCTGTCCCCTTTTCCATTGGCTGGGTTCTCAATAACTCACATTCTTTCCAACCACCTACGGCACTCAAACCAACACCTCCTTTCCTCTCCCCTTTCTCTCCCTAGTGACAAGCTACATCTTTGACTATGTGACATAAGTGTACATTCTTATGCCTGAAACAATGGCTGAAGCAAAACATTATTTTATCTCTCACAATTCACCCCCTTTTTATTTATTTACCTTTTTGCTGAAGTCTTTGGTTTAGTTATCTGTCTGGCTGCTGTGGGCCAGTCCCTGTTTGTGAAGAGGTTATATTCAAATGTAACAGTTACACTCCAGTCCTAGTATTTTGCAAACTCCTATTTGTGCTGAGCTACGCTTATTCCAAAGTTTTAAGTTTGCATTTCCTGCTGAGACCCACAGCTTTGCTCTAACCTGTGTAGAATAAGCTGTAGGTCTTCTTGTTTCTCTCTTTGTTGATCTTGCCTCCTTAGAACCATAATCTTCTGGATTCCTGTCCTTTGACTAGCATCATTTGTTTCAGGAGCTAGCAGCCCTTCCTCTGTTCCCAGATAAGGTAATCCAAATAGTATTTCATAAGGAGATACTCCCATATCCTTCCTGGGAGTCATTCTAATTCTTAGTAATGCTAAAGGTAAACACTTGGTCCATGGTAGTTTAATTTCTATCATTAATTTACTGACATGGGTTTTAATTGTAGCATTCATCCTTTCAACATGTCCCAAACTTTGGGGATGCCAAGGCGTGTGGAAGTTCCAATTTATATCTAAAGCCACACAGAGAGTCTGTGAAATTTTTGAGTGAAGTAAGTCCCCTTATCAGAGTATATCTCCTTGAGTACTCCATATCTTGATTACTCCCACTCTTTTATAACACACATCCTTATTGGACATAGCTGCAACCTATTAAGGGCAAGGCTGTTTTCATTCTTTGGTAATTAGTACAGCTGTAACTCATCAGGGGCGAGATTGCCTGCAGCACTGTCTCTATTAATTCTCCCACAAACCATCAGTGCTCCGGTACTAGAAATGGGGGTCATATCTGAAGAGGGAAATGGAAAGTTTTGAATATTGCTTTTTAATTGCTATAATTCAGCAGCCCGAGTTCTCTGTATCATTTAAATCAAAGGAGCATGAGGACCTGACATCTCATTTCCTTCCTCTATGTGATCAATCCCCCCTCCCCCGCATCAGCCCGTCCTTCTAAAGCTACAGCATTCAGTTCTCCATCTGGTGCATAAGGAGGGGGTGAATGATTTAAAGGGTTCCACTTTCCCCTTTTTCTCTCCTCCTTACTCTTCTTAAGATTCCTAGCCACAAAGAGAGAATGGTTCCCTTTCCAACAGGAGGCATAATCACATTTTTCCTGTTTGCAAGGTCTCTTGTCCTTTATATACTAATTTAAAGCCTGACAAATCCAATCCTCTGGGTCAGACCTAACAGGTCCCCTAGTCCACTCAAACATACTGTACTGTATAATTTTCTTTTTATCTTTTCCCTGGATGCAGACACATCCATTTGCCCCCAGCCTCTGAGCATTCTCCGCAAACAACTGCTGGGGGGTAGTCAGAAGTCTTATGACTTCTCTCCTCTCTTTCCATTCTTCTTACTAGGCCTATTTCCTGTCTCTTAAGATCCCACAGGACACCTTCCATCTGGAACCCTCTCACTTTGTCCCTTTACCCACTGGTCTCCTCACAGAGGGACAGACCTGCGGTTGGGACTCTGCAATCACTTCACAGATAAATCTGTGTCTCAGACATACTCACTCAGTCCTTCTATCCCAGCTGCCCAAGTAGTACTTAACAGTGACTTTTCTCACCTGGGTTCTGTGCCCAGATATTATCAGCTGTGGCACATATACTATAGTCTTTTCTCCTTTTCTCACTTCTCTAACTCCATTTGCTTTGGGAGTCCTCCATCCGAGCCTCACCTGCAGGCCTTATGGGGCATGACAACAGGTCTGGGGCTGCTGAAATCAGCAGGGCGTGCCTTCTTCTATTCCCGTTGTCCCACTCCGCAGATTCAGAGGTCAAGCCTCCCTGATGAGTCCCCAGATTGTGAGAAATACACAGTCACCAATAAAGCTGAACAAGGACATCAAAGTATAATTCTTTTTTAATATAAACAGGTCAGCTGATGTGGGAGATGGTAATGATAGAGACAAAACCTGTTTGCCCTGGGAAGAAGCCTTGGTTTGAATTACAGAGAAAGCCCAGCCTTATTTCCCAGAGTTCGCTGCTTTCTATGCAAATGAAAAAGTGCCTGTTGTAGAGCACCGCCTCAAGTCTAGAAGGTTCCTTGTATTTTGTTCCCCCCATGACCTAATACCCCACGCCACTCCCCCAATGTAGTCCTGTTGGTTTTTCCCCCGTTCNCTTTCTCTCCCTAGTAACAAGCATTCTCCTTTTCCTCCTGCCCCACACTCACAAGGCCTAGCCTTGTGCTAGCTGTATCTTTGACTGTGTGACATAAGTGTACATTCTTATGCCTGAAACAATGGCTGAAGCAAAACATTATTTTATCTCTCACAGTCCCAAGAACAGACTCCCTTACACAGGCAGATTGCTATCAGTCAAGTTCTCTAGCTCACGTCTTCAAAGTCACCTTTACACTAGAGTTTCTTTGAACACAACACACCCTGCACACTTTAAATCAGAGCAGAATCATATCTGTATCCATGAATTCGAGCAAGACCTGTTGGCCATACTTGAGAAGCACTCAATCTTGAGTAGGACTGCAATCTCTGCAATAAATAAAAATCTGAATCTCTTTAATACCAAATTCATAAATTGTTTCAATATTGAGACAGTAGAAGGAAAAAGATTAGACAAGCAGTTCCATCAGTCTGTCTCTTTCAGGTGCTGTTTTTATTATACCTACTTTTGAGTGATTGGCAATCTGGATGTGTTATCTACTGTTAAGTTCTAAAATCCAGACAAAGGGGTTCTGAAACCCAGATGTCCTTGTCTTATCCATACCAGGATGGATTCAGGATCGTTGTTGAAGTACATTTCAATGTGAGAGATCCTTTGTTCCGGGCTTTCAGAGTGTTACTTTCACATATAAATCTCTCTCTTACCATGCAGGCATCTGCATCAACTGTTTGCCGTGTGTGCATGACTTTTTCTTAAAGCCCATGCATTGTCCCAAATTACCTTTCAAATTTCAATGGGTAAAAATTCATTTTCTCCTTCTCTGATTATCATGGCCTTGGCAGACTGTAGCCATGACTGAGCATGGATAGAGTTAGTGCTGGAGACACAGTTCTTGGAGCAATTCCCAAAGCATCTCTCAGCCATTGGTGATTAGCACCCTGCTATTTTCCTGAGACAGAAAAGAGAGTTGAAGCAGACCACTGAGTGTTTCCTGAAGTAGATCAGGAGGACTTTAAAGGTTGCCCTATAGTACTCAATTCACTGTGCCTAATTTATTAGCCAGGGTTTCAAGATCAATCATGTTTAATATCCACTTCCAGGTTCTTACTGTACCAATTACATCCCTTCTAAGGTGACGTTTTGTCCTTTCATTCAGTCAGGAACATCCTCCCAGGGAAGAGGTACCTATGAAAAGCAAACACTTTGGTATGGTAGCTGTCACCTCAGTTTGCATGGACATTTCTACTCTCTTCAAGGACCAAATGGTATTAGACAATATTTGTTGTTGTTTTCTAACCAATTTGACTACCTAAGGTCCAACCAACATTTGGGAGCAGTTTTACAGTGGTTTTGATAGTTATTTATTTTAGATACTTAGTTTAGACAGCTGATTTAGATAGGAGTATGCTAGGCACCCTTGCACACTCCAGGACACACTCAAAAGGTCACAAGGTGTTTTAACTCATTTTATAATTTTTGATTTACAGTGGTTTAGGTTCAGGGTGAGACCAGTGATGTTCCATGTTTTGTGTTTCTGGTTTGGTTGTGTTTTCTGTAGGCTTTCAAAGGACTTCTGCCTGATGTGGGACCATCTACCATCTGCAGACAAGGGCATCCTTGTAGACAGTTACAGACTGGCTCATGAGACCTGTTGGGTTCACAAGCCCTTGCTGTAAGCCACTCAAAGCACTCACAATGTTCACAGACACGTCTGGGGCATCCTACAAGTCAGTGATGACTTGGAGAAATCCTCAGACTCAGCATTGGGAAGCTGATGTTGAGTTTGTGGAGGGGTTGCCCCAGGTCGCCGAACTGGCCGCAGTCATGAGAGCCTTTGAGAAGTTCTCAGAGCCAATTAACTTGGTCACCAGTTCGGCCTATGTGGCAGGGGTGGTGTCCAAGGTGGAGCAGGCAATTCTCAAAGACATCGAGAACAAGCATCTCTTCAGGTTGCTCTCAAAGCCAATTTATTTAGTTTCACAGCGGGAGCATCCGTTCTATGGAATGCATGTGAGGTCACACACCAATCTGCCGGGTGAGATCGCAGAAGGTAATTACAGAGCAGATTCTTTTGCAGCCCCAGCAGAGATGGCACGCCTTCCAGATGTTTTCCAGCAGGCAAAGCTAAGTCACCAGCAGTACCATCAGAATGTGCCAGGTCTGATCCGTCAGTTCCAGCTAACACGGAGTCAGGCTTGAGCCATTGTGGCTACCTGTCCCAGCTGCCAGCTCCAGGCCATGCCATCACTGGGTGTTGAGGTTAACCCCTGAGGCCTTGGGAGCTGCGAGGTGTGGCAAACAGATATCACACACATTCCCAGTTTTGGTCACCTGAAATATGTGCATGTAAGCATAGACGCATTCAGGTGCAGTTTATGCAGAGGAAAGGGCTGCACATGCCAAGCAACACCTGGTGCAAGCCTTTTCGGTTCTGGGGATCCCTAGGGAAATTAAGACTGACAATGGCCTGGCATGTGTCTACAAGGAATTCCTAGATTTTATCCAGCAGTAGGGAGTGGAGCATAAAACAGGCATTCCCCACTCCCCCACAGGTCAAGCTGTGATTGAGAGTGTCCACCAGATGCTCAGACGAGTCCTGGCTAGGCAGAGCAGTTCAACTGTGTAGATGTCTCCACAGCAAAAGCTCTGCAAAGCTGTGTTCACAATTAACTTTCTGAATTGTTCATTTGAAAACATGAGTCCTCTGGTAGCACGTCACTTTAACAGCAGTAACTGGTTTAAGTTGTCACAGCATCCACCAGTCCTCATTAGGGACCCAGAAACTTGGGAAACCAAAGGTCCCTTCAAGCTTGTCACCTGGGGGCATGGCTATGCCTGTGTATCCACTCCCACAGACCCATGCTGGATACCCCAAAAGTGGGTAAAACCTTTTGTCCCCAAAAATCCTGCACCAGCAGAAGGGGATGAAAAGCAAGCAGCTGTGGCCTCGAATAGAAGATGCTGCCGAGAAGAAGAAGAACCTTCCCATGTTTCAGCAGACCTTTGACTTTTAATGTACTTTCAAATGTTTGGTTTTTTCCTTTTTAGAAACCTACCCCACACCCAACCTCACGATGAGCCCCGTCCAAGTTGTCATCATCCTGTTCGCGCTGAGCAGCCTGACAGCTGCATGGATCGTCCCTCAGCCATGCCAGAACATCTGGGTGACTCTGGCACAGACACTCCAACAGGAGAACATCTGCCTGTCCACAGCAGCAGCACGAGACCCTATGTCCACCTGCCTGGTGGGAATTCCATTGCAGGCTGGAGAGTATCCAGCCAGCTTTGACACACCTATGCCTGACCCAGGTCCCAAATCACACCACATCCGACAGCACAAAACCCGTCAGCGACGGGCAGTAATGGTTAAAAACCCCATAGAGGAGTGGCTAACAAAATTGCCCGGAACAACTCAGGAAGCCCAAGAATTAGAACTATTAGGTTCCTCCCCTGCACCATACTGCATTCACTTTATCTTCACCCCGTTATCAAGCACTAAAACCTTTCACAACATACTACAATATCAAGAAAAGTTCACCACCAAAAAGTGGTGTAATATTCTGAGCCATGTTCAAGCAGATAATCCATACCATTCATATCCCAAACACCTCCCTAAGGGCCTGTTCCTAATTTGTGGGGATCGGGCATGGGCAGGAATCCCATCTTGGCTTTTAGGAGTGCCATGTACAATCAGGCAGTTGTCTCTGTTGGCACCCAACCAAACTTTGATTGGCGAATAGATTCAGAAAAACAATTTCTCCAACAAAATCCAAAAGAGAAATATTGACAATTTGGACCCAAATTGCGATTCAGAAATTTTTCATTAAGCCAAATCAAAAAGAATTGCTGTATCCCTGTTCCTTCCATGGATCACAGCAGCCAAAGCTCGAGGTGAATTAGGCCACCTAGGGTGCTGGGTGGTCAAACAAGCGAACCTGACACCTACTGCCATCAGCTCCCTCCTAGAGGACAAGGAGATAACCAGGCAGACCACACTCCAAAATCAAGCTGCCATAGACTGCCTCCTGCTGCTGCATGGACACGAGTACCAAGAATTTGAAAGACTTTGCTGCCTGAATTTATCCTCTGAAGCACCCAACATGCCCAAGAGATCAGACAAATAATCCAAGGACTGGTTCAGCAAACTGTTCAAGTGCTGAGGACTCCCAGGGTGGTGGACAAATTCGTGTTCTGGATCAGAATAGGCCAACGCCTTCCTTTTAAACAGAAAAGGGGGAGGTATTGTGATGCATTGAGTAGTTTATTTAGTTATTAGTTTGCACTGGGTGGTTTATTCATTTGCACTGGGTGGTTTGTATTTATTTGCACTAGAGGTTTGTTTATATCACATGGTTTGTTCCTGCACCCCCCTCTCTCGAGTCCCCTGGTTTCTCCCCCAGGTTGATTCCTCCCTTGACCCCTCCTATCAGGTGTTCCTTTCCTCTGCCCCCCTCCCCCGGGTTTTAAAACCTCGTGCCACGAGGTGAGCTTGCTCTCTCTCTCTTCTCCTGGAGTTGTTCTGAATTAAAACTGTGGGAGCGTGGTCCCGAGAAGAAAGCGCGCCTCTCGTCTTTTGCTTTTGCCCTTGTGGGTTATCACCGGTGTCCTGAGCTAGCCAAAGGGCCACCCCAAGAGGTGATTAATACCACAAAGGGGTAGGAAGTGAGAATAGATGGGAATACAAAAACCAGGGCAGAGGAGACTGGGAAGGCAGCAGAGAGGTGTCTGGGCTGAAGGGCAGAGGAAAGGGGAGGAGAGGGCTTTCCCTCAGCCCATGCTTCTCTTTTGTTTCTCAAAACATGACCAAGGAATCTCATGTTGCCAGGGAGGGGCCAAATATCCAGTTTGCTGCAATTTCCCCAGTTGTGGCAGTCCCTGCCGTGACAGGGAAGAAGGTCTTAAAAGGGAAAGAGAGAAAAGCAGCCCCCAAACTGGGCATCTTTGGCAATTCCTCCCATTCCTTCCTGTTGCTGAGGAAGCTTTGCCTGACAGAATGACAGCACAGGGGAGGGGGAAGGGGCCTGCGGACCAGAGCTCTCACAGCTGGGTCACACGGAGGGGGTGGCCCACAGGGCTGTGCGAAGGGGACCCAGGTGGGCCCCCTCCCCCCAGGTGTGGTGGGCAGTTTCCGTGTGACACAATGTCAGCGCGGTGACGTGACAATACTGTGATGTGACATCACCATGACATAACAATGCCCCATTGCTGGGAAACCTCTGGAGCACGAGGAGTCAGTGTGGGATCGCAGCACCACGAGAGCTCTTGGAAGGAGCTGTGGAGCACTGCTCACCATCAGAGCACCATGAGAGCTCTTGGAAAGAGCTGTGGAGCTCCATCTCACTGCTGGTATCCTGCCAAAAGGCAGAGGCACTGCTGACTGCACTGGGAATCAGGGGGAGGAGAGCAGTGGGCTGATAGAGGTTAGCCGGTGAGCCTGGGACTTGGGGGTCTGCTCTAGGGCCTCAGGACCTGCGCTCTCTTGCACCTTCCATGCAGGGCATTGGGCTACTGCTCAAATGTCTGTGTCTTCACAGACTGGCCACAGAAGACCACATCTGGGAGATCGAGATACAGGTGAAATGGATTCAGACCTGCTGAACCTCCCACTTGGAGTCAAGATCCCCGTGAAACCCAGATCCAAGGCTGTCTTCTGCAGGGGAATGCTGGGGCAAAAGGTAGAGAAAAAAGAGAACGGTAGAAAAGCTCTCCCCTTTTATGTGGTCCCCCATCATGCAGAGTTCTTTAGGCCACCCACAGCAGGAACTGCAGCCCTTCAATCAGAAAGGGCTGGGCAGCAGAGGGAAGTGCCAGGCTCCCTGGAACACAGAGAAGAAGCACTTGTCTGATCTCTTCATTGGTTTCTGGCAATTTTTCACAAGTACCACATGGCACCTCTTTGCTGCTCTCTCCTGCCTCCTTCATCCTCTGGAAACTCTCTCTTACAGATTCCAGGGCCATGTCCTTTTTTCAATCTGGACGATCCCTACATCCACCACCTGAACCTGCAATACAACTGCCTGCATGACCCCCACCTTCGGGACTACCACAAGCGCAAGGACATCCTGCGGATGCTGAAGAGACAGGGCTGCATCACTGGTGACAACAAGGTA
Organism: Irena cyanogastra; assembly: GCA_013397155.1. Taxonomy (NCBI): domain Eukaryota; kingdom Metazoa; phylum Chordata; class Aves; order Passeriformes; family Irenidae; genus Irena; species Irena cyanogastra. The sequence goes on from VWZV01000263.1 coordinate 11,263, forward strand.
GGTCTGGACATCAGGCTGATCAAGAACAGCCCTCTTCAAGTGGGGCTCCCACAGCCCTTGCTGCAGCCACCTGCTGCTGCCAGAGGACAGGGCCGTGCGCTGCTGTCCCTGGGAGCAGAAGCAGTGCCAGCATCCCCCTGGCAAGCCCCAGTCCTGCCCTTCTCAGCCTGCCCCACGCTGCCTGTTCAGCCCTGGCTGGGGGGACATCAGTGGCCCCAACACTGGGATATGGGGGGAGGGCTTGGGGGCAGGTCCCCTCCTGCTGGGGTTGGGCTGTTTCTGCATGGCTTGACAGTGCTTGGGGGATTCTGCCCTCGTCCCTCCATAGGTGATTTGCACTGTGAAGGAGTTCAATGAGTACAGGCAGTACCTGACCAGGACCAAGCTGCGTTTAGAGCAGATCTTGGGGCAGCAAGAGGTAGGCAAAGCGTTGTGTTCAGGGGCACGGGATTGTGTGGGGCGGTGCTGCTGGGCCGGGCACTGTGGTGAGGAAAGGACTCCACGGCTCGGAGCTGAGCCAGCACAGGGCGCTGAGCTGGGCACGGGCAGCAGAGCCATGTGCAGGCACATGCTGTGCTGAGGGAAGCCCTTCTCTCCTGCCCTCCTGGCCTGGCTGAAGCAGAGTGCCGGCCTGGGCCTGAGGGAATACTCAGCACGCAGAGGCTGAGTGCTTGTCCAGGCACCAGGACCCACAACCTGGTGTCACCTTTCAGGAAGGGCTTCTGCCACTTCTGGCCAAATTAAAGGATGGTCCCAAACTGTTGGGAACCACTGATGCTTCCTGCCGAGCACAGCGGCGGCTGCAGCCTCAGAAACCTTCTTGCCCACCTCCACGGAAGAACAAAGAGACCCCCCTGAAATCAGGGAGATTCAGAAGAGTGTGAAAAACACATTTCACTCTCCTGTGAAAATTTACAAAGTTTAATAAAGGACAATAGAAGACAAAGACAACAAAGCAAAGATTATGGCCAGATGCATCTTGGCACTCAGCCAAGAGCACACCTGCTCTTTTGGAAACACCCTTTATTTCTATTGCATCAGCCTGGTACATATTCATAAACAATTATGCATAGTAAAATTTTCCCAAAACTAGTTTACATATTTCAAGAACTGTTTATCATGGCTCCTCCTCTGGTCCGCCTTTTTAGAGCAAGCACATTCCTTGGTTGTGATTTTAGTCCTTTTTTATCACCTTCAGGTTTTGGTCCTTGGTCTATATTGTCTTCAGACAATGGGTGCTGATAACTGGCATATCTGTAGCAGGTGTCCTCATCATATGTTCATTGGATGTTATCCCAACCAAGCAGGCAGTTTAACACAAACATACTATATCAGCTATTTCACTACTGTGTCTAAGCTTAGTTAACAACAGAAATAAATATTATATCTTTATAACAAAGTTACTTTAACACCACACATATAGAATCCATTTTAATATCTGCAAAAAGCCAAGATTATAATGTGTATTTATAACAGCCAGTGTTATATGCATTACTGCATTTTTATTTTTATATTTTCTTCTTTTTTTCCTAGTAAAGAACTGTTATTCCTGCTCCCATATCTTTGCCCGAGAACCCCTTAATTTCAACATTATAATAATTTGGAAGGAGGGGGTTTGCAGTTTCCATTTCAAGGGAGGCTCCTGCCTTCCTTAGCGGGCACCTGTCTTTTCAAACCATGACAACAGGGAATCTGAGCTAGGGAGGTGAGGAGTAGGCAGCATTTTTGTCTCGTACAGCAAGCTTTGCTGTTGGGTGAGTGGAGGGATGCGTCCCATTGCAGGCAGCCTGGCTTTCACCTTGTGTGAAGGACAATGATGTCTTTGCCTTGTGACCTTTTTGTAGGGCCCTTTCTCCTCAGACCAAGCTGCCCCAGAAGCTCTGCAGGAGCATTTGCTGTCACCGTGCTGCTGAATATCTCAAGAGGCTGAAGCCAGGCCCTGCTTGGCACTGCCCAGCAATGGGACAAGAAACCGTTCAGCAGGAAATTCCATCTGAGCATGAGGAAGAAATTCTTTCCTGTGCGGAAACCACCGGTAGGGGTGGCAGTCAGAGGTTTTGGAGAGTACAGGCGACCTGTGTCAGTTGGAGGTTGTCACCTTTGCTAGTGCAGGGACTCCCACTAATGACAGGCTCATCACATCTACAGGGAACAGGACAAAGGGTCAAAAGGAGAGGAAAGCTAATATCTTTACCAACAATTTGATGGATAAAGGTATGGGTGTTAACATCTTTGAAATGGATCTTAGTGTCTTTACTAACTTTGCATGTTTGTTGCAGACCCCATACAGCTTGGCTCCTGAAACAGACATGGGTCTGCACAAGCCTGAACTTCTCAACTTGGGAGTAAAGTGACAGGTTCAAGGGGGGAGAATGTGGTAGGTGCTTCAGGAAGGCTGTTTTCTCCTAGTACCTCAGCCAATGGGCAAAGGAAGAGGGCAACAAGCAGCCAGGAGTTAGGATAAAAGGAGGGTGCACCCTCTGAAACTGAGAGAGAGAGAGAGAAAAGCCCGCGGGTGTGTGCCCAGGTGGACTCTGTTCCTTTCTCCAAATAAAGTTGAAGGATTCCTCTGTCTCTTTTTTGGACGCAAATCTCTGTAGTTTGTGGATTTTCCTGGCAACTGGGGACCCGTCCGGGATCTTTCCGCTGTCTGGGGTCGGCACACAGCAAGAGGAGCTGGAGGCGCGCCTCACCTGGTTTTGGTGACCAGCTCACTTTGGCATTGGCCAGCACCGGGTGACTGACTGGGTACCTGAGACTGTCCAGGAGACAGATGAAAGGTGCACCAGGGGGGTCTGTGGAGAGCCCGCAGGAAAGGACCATGGACATGGATGTCCAGAGGGGGCAGTAAGGGAAAGCTGACAGAGGGTCTCAGCAAATCTCACGGGTGAGTACAATTTCAGGGAGTAAAACATGGCAGGATGCCCAGGGTGGGCAATAAAAGAAAGTGGGAAAAGGGACTATAGGGATGATGATCCCAAAATACCTTCTGAAGGGTTCTTTGAAAGAATCTTGAGATAGTTTGCACATTCTCCCAGAGGTAGTTAAGGACATGGACACTCAGAGGCAGCAATAAGAGGTACCGAGAAAAGGTCTTGGCAACCAATGCCCAGAGTGGGCAATATGGTGTTAGTTTGGGAAAGGATTGGTTGAAGGGGAGTGTGGAGAAATATGGTTAAGGCAAATAGCAGAGGAAGGCTATGTGATAAGGAAAGAACAGTGAGGACTTGCAAGTTCTCTGCCTTATCTTCAAAATCTTCAGTCATACAGGGCCAGCTGCAAGTCTTTTGTATTCCCAGCTTCCAGGAGAGGGAAAACAGAGAGTTATTTTTCCTACACCCCCAGCCCTCTCTGGGCATTATGGAGCCAGGGTGGAGGATTTCGGTTTGTTCGCTTAAGGGTAGTGAATGCTACTCAGGACTTAAGGGGGCTCCTCTATGGTGAGGAGTGCCAAGGCCAGGTGTCAGAGTAGAGGATTGGCAGCATAGACTGGGAGACCTGTGGGGGAGGAGCAGGGCTGAGCTGAGGCTGTTGGGCAGCTGGAGCTCAGCGCTGGGCAGCACCAGATGCTGCCATCCCCACGGGCAGGGGCTACTGGGGCCCCATGAGGCCGCAGGACACCCTGTCCTCCTGCCAGTCCCTGTGGCTGTTAGATCTTTCAGCTTTTGTATGCTTTTGTGGATGGATTCAGAATGGTCAGACAAATTCTTACAACACAATCCTTCAAAATCCTCATGTCCATGTGCTAATAAAAGAAAATCAATTGCTGCTCTGTTTTGAAGGGTAGCATGTCTAACACTGTTAACATCTGTCAGCATATCACTGATTTCAATGCATGTGGCATTGGTGTCGCTCTTCCCCAGAGGATGAAGAGAAAAACTCTGAGATTTCAAAGAATCAGAAGGCAATTTTATTGTAACAAACTATTATTTTTAATAGGGTCTTTCACTACCACCTACTTGATTGGTTAAATGACACAACACCTCTCTACCACGATTGGATGAGGTAGAGAGAGCTTGTTTTGAGAACACACACAAGGATAGAACAAACTAAAGTGAAAAACAGCACCTGTTATTTTGAGAATGCGAGATGCTTACAAAACCTCTATCAAGCCTCCCTGAGAACATGAAATTCTTCACAGAGCTGTTCCCTAGGAAGGCAAACTGCTTTCCCTAGGGAAAGTCAGGGCTTGCTGCCGAATTTCTCTGTCCCACTGAAAGTGAGCCCCACACATTGGTTTGTTTATTCTGCCAACATCCAACTCAATCTAATTGTTTTAATGCCACAGTAGAAGCAAGTTGGGGTAGAAGCAAACCTGCTGAAACCCTTTTTGCAGCATTCCAGGGCCTAAAATCACTGTTACAGTTTTCTTCATATTGATGGGCAAATCTTTTTCCTCTGTGTTGTTTCTTAATGACTGTCTTAGCCCTAGGTGCTAGCACAGTAAGTTGTCTAACACTGCATGGACTGCCTTCAAGGCGTGGTGGAATGCCTTGCTAAGCTGTATCTCCACAAATGAACCAATATCCTTTTGGTAATTGTCGTGGATATTGATTAACCCTGGAAAGTCCACCCTAACTATCTGAGTAATTACAGTGAAAACTGAGTTTCTGTAAGTAGGATAATTGGGAGTGACATTGTATTTTGGAGGATCATTCTCTCGCCAATTGCTATCTGAAAACGTAAAATAGAAATCCATTGTTAAGAAACCAAGAATCTCCAATTCTTGGGGTTCAGAAGGTGCTTTAGGAAGTTCTTTGGTCCAAATGTCCCAATGAGCCACAGGATTGGTCCCGTTGGCAACCTCACCCTATTTACTATTAAGTTGCTTCTGGTCAAGGGACCAGAACATGTAGGTATGGGCCAATCTTTACTGGCACAGCGACTAGACAGGTTGAAAAAGGCTTTTCTGGGTTCGAATTGGCCAGACATGGTGTCTGAGCCTTCTGCCTTGGCTAAGATCACCCAAACATTTGTTTTTGGCTGTTCTATAGGCAAATCTGCACTGCAAGAAGCAAGCAAAGCTAGCCAACATCAACATAACGCTTGATTTTGCTCCATACTTTTTGTGAGTTATTTTTTGGCAAAAGATTTCCCCAGGTATTTCAACTCACTAATTCTGCTTTTCTTCCTTCCCAAAGTTGCCTGAAGACTAAACAACTGTGTTAAAAATGGGGTAATTTAAAAATCCAGTGAGGGGATTCACTTTCTCTGATTCTATAACATAACAAAATGGAAACCACACTTTTGCCAAAAGAGCTCTCACACATTTATCATTTACATAAAATCAAGGTTTGCAAGTTCCACAGGTAAGTCAGGTGTGACCCATGATCCCTCTGTGTACCAGGTTCTTCACTTTTGGACCTGTCAGCATGTTCTTTTGTGCAGTACGGTGTGACATTCTTCTCCGGAACCCACTTAATTCCTACACCTGCAGAGACACAAGCATACCCTTTGCCCAAGTGATTAGTTAGAAAGGACCTTCAAATTGTCCTGTCTCAGGGCTTCTAATTAAAACAGGGGGATTCTCTTTCAGTTTCACCTGTGTGTTATTTGAAAAATGCCTAAAAATTGGTGGATTGGGTTCTGCAAAAGAGCTGTTTAAGAAATTAAAAGCATGTAAAGCTTTGGTCAATCTCATCTGTGATGTTGCCTCTACTCCCCCCTTCTGTTGATCTAGAATGTGTTTTATCATGTGATGTGTCCTTTTAATAACTACTTGACTTGTGGGGGAGAGAGGAATATTAAAGGTGTGATGAACACTCTATTAAAAATGTGGTCATTTTTTGGGATATATATGTGGGGCCTCTCTCGGTTTTTACTTCTTGGGGCACACTTAGTGGAGCAGATGCTTGTGAAAAATGTTGACAGGCATGATTACTTGTTTCTCCTGTCTGGACAGAAGTGAAGACTGTACTTGAGAACGTGTTTACTGATACATGGATGTTTTTAAATTTCCTAAAGGAAGGGTACTTAGTCATGTTTGTTTGCCATAATTTGTAATAATTTGCTTTGTAAACCCCGTGGGTTGACAGCTCCTGTGGAAACAGGGGGTTGTACAAGTTGATAATCACAGTAAGTACTAATGATAGCTTTAGCTTGACTTTTGGAAATGTGAAACGTTTGCACAAGTGCTTGTGCATTTTGGTGAAAAAAGGCATGACTCAGTTTTGTTTGTTTAAAAATATTTGGTAAAGTGTTTGAAGCAACTCTTGTCAGTTTATCTGCTCTTGTATTTCCTTCTGCTATAAATCTTGGAAGCAAGGAATGAACCTTAATGCGAGAAACAAAATATTAGTGAGTTTTGTGTTGTACAATTGTATAAAGACATAAGAGCTAATGATATAGGGTATTATTACTAACATCCCTTAAAATCGATCCTTCTATTCTTTGAACTACATTAGCAACATAAATAGAATCTGTAATTAAATTAAAAGGTTATGGAAAGAGCTGAAAAGCCCGAACCACAGCAGCAAGCTTGACAATCTGAGGAGAGTTTTCTACTGTTTGAATGTCTGATTCCTATGTTTTAGTTGTTTGATTGAACCATACTATTACTGATTTATGTGTTTTCGTTGACCCATCAGTGAAGAGAGTTACAGCACTCAAAGGTTCTTCACTTAGTATGGGTTTTTCTCTGAAACTCAGTTTTGCTTGCAATACTTTGTGGGCTGGATAATGAATAGAACAAATACTTGAAAAATTTAACAATGTATTTTTCAAATCATCTGAATTTTGTAATGTCTAATTAAGATACTATTTTTTTAGGGGCAAATAGATAACTGCACTGTCTTGATCTGCTAAAGTTAACAGTTTTGTTCTGGCTTTAATTACGATTTGTGTTGTCATCGCTATAGTTTAAAAATGGTCTTTGGAGATTTGTAAGGAAGAAAAACTCATTCTATTGTTAACAAAGGATCTATTTCAGAAGGGTTTTATTGAAAAATGAGACTACGAAGTTGCAATTTTTCTCCTAAAACTGCAAGGAAGGAAGGCTTTTTTGGAGCACAACGATGGACTTGTCTCCTTGGGAAGCTTCTGTGACCTTTTCAAGGGCAGCTTGAGCTTTAGGTGTTAGAGTTCTAGGAGATTTGATGTTGCAGCTCCCTCTTAATAAGTTAAAAAGTGGAGCTATCTCCTCTCCTGCTAGTTATGGTGCAGGACCTAAGAGCAGGCTGTTAAACCCTGGCACTCCACTGTCCCAGATCCATGCACCATCCTGAGTTGGGTTCCTTCCTCTCACTGCTAAGGGATGCTTTCTGGGGATACCCACTTTCAGAACATAGTAAACAGTATTTTGCCTTTGAGTCAGAACAAGAGGGAGAAGAGGTTAATTTGCTCCATCCCTAGGAGTTAGGTTACTGCAGTATGTGAAGGACTTGCTCCTGTTGGGAGAATGGGAGGAGGTACGTTGTGGTTTGACAGCGGCCAAACACCAGGCACTCAGGAAAGTCGTTTGCTTACTCTCTCCTGCTACAGTTGGGACGAAGAGAGGGAAAAAATTAATAAAGGGCTCATGAGTTGAGACAAGGACTGGAAGAAAAAACACTCTAAGGGCAAAACAGGTTCAAATTTAAAGGTACAAATTTATTATTAACAGAGTCAGAGGAGGATAATGAAAAGTAAATTAAGCCTTTAAAACACCTTTTTCCCTCCAGCCTTCCTTCCTTCCTTCCATCGACAGCACAGGGAGATAGGGCACGGGGGTTTTGTTTGTCACCCAGGATCTTTTTCTGTTCGCTCAAGGAGAGGAGTCTTTTTTCTGCTATGCCATGGGGTCCCTCCCACAGGCAAACAGTTTTCCCCAAACTGTTGTGGTGAGGGTGACTTGTCCACAGGATCTAGTCTTTTAAGGATAGGCTGCTCTAGTTTGGAAGCAAGGGCTCTCTTTCTCTGTTTGGGTCTCCCACTGGATCACATTTCTCTGGCATCCACCCGCTCCGGCGTGAGCCCTTTTCCCACAGGCTGCGAGTGGATCTCTGCATCCCCCATGGACTTCATGCGTCACAGGGGAACAGTTTGTCTCACCATCGTCTTCACCACAGCCTGCAGAGGAATCTCAGCTCTGATGCTTGGAGCACCTCCTCCCCCTCTTTCTTTTCCACTGACCTTGGTGCCACATTATTGTTCTCCTTCACATGTCCTCAGTTCCTCTCTTCCCTGACTAAAAGAAGAATGGCTTCTCATAGATACCATTGCTAACAAGTTCCACTAATTCAAAGATTCCTGCAGCATTTCAGATTCCTGCAGCGCCGAGAGGTTGGTCTCATCCAGGTTCTGCACTGGGGAGTCACTCGCCATGTGTCCGCCACCGGCCAGGCAGCCCTGCCGCCCCTGTGTGGGCAGTGTCACCGTGGCACTTTTAATTGTAATAGTTAATAATTAATAATAGCTGGCACTATTGAACACCTCCCTTCATGTGGGGAGCCAGGAAGGAGAAGCCGCTGCTGCCGCTCCTGCCCTTCAGCCCACAGCGCAGCTGGCTGGGGGAGCCAGGCACGCAGGGCTCGATGCAGGGCAGCAGACAGCAGCAGCTGCTGTGCTGGGACAGCCCAAGCGGCAGCGCCTCACCGCCCCCCTGGAAAAAAACTGCCTGTGCCCTGTTTTGATTTTCTTCTTAATACATCACAGAGGCATGACCAACCTCCCTAACTGGGCCAGCAGCAAGTCCATCTTCAGAACCATCAGAGATTGGCTCTGTCAGACATGGTGGAAGCTTCTAGCAGCTTCTCACAAAAGCTACTTCTATGACCCTCCCCCGCTACCAAAAACCAGGCTCTGCCAAATTAACAGTTTTCCACCCCAGGTGTGCTCACCTCTGCTCTTCCAGCCTGCTGCTCCGAGTCTATTGCTACAGTCCAGCCTGCCACCCGAAGTGGTGCCAGGACCGGCCGCCCTCATTTCACAAGGGAGTAATTTTATCTCTCTCTTGCCCTGCGGAGAGAGGAGGCCGAGCTCGCGCCACAGCGCCCCCTGCAGCCGCGGGGGAATCATTGCAGCCCTGCCCGGCCGGGAGTCAGCAGCGCCCCTGCTGGCTGTGCCCGGAACTGCAGCACAGGGGGCGGTGCCTGCAGCCGGGACAAGGCCGGCGCTGGGGCTCTGCGTCTGCTCGCTGCGGCTGCCGGGGCTGCTGTTTGTTTGCCTTGTTATACACACACAGGCTAGCAGGGAACTGCTATTCCTTTTCTCATATCTTTGCCTGAAAGACCCGTAATTTCAAAGTTATAATAATTCGGAGGGAAGGGGGTCATATTTTCCATTCTAAGGGAGGTTCCTGCCTTCCTTGACAGACAACTGTCTGTTAAACAGGGACACTGTCTCAGGTCACCTCCTTATCTGTCATGTGCCTTAACATTGCTTCCATGAAGATCTGCTCCATGATCTTCCCAGGCACAGAGAGTGAGGTTCACTGGTCTGTAGTTCCCTGAGTCTTCCTTTCTCCTCTTTTTAAAAACGGGAAAATTATTTCCCTAGTTGTACTCTACAGGGACTTTGTGTGGGTTTTAAATTAGGGTTGAGAGGGCCTTGGCAATACCATCAGCCTGTTCCCTCAGGATCTTGGGGGGCATCTCATCAGGCCCCACAGACTTGTCCCCAGTCAGTTCCCTCAGGTGATCCTGAACTCTGGCAGTGGGAGGGACTCTGTTCTCCCAACGCCCACCTGGAAGTTCAGGGACTTGAGAGATGCCTTTATACCTTGTTTAGTTCATATCTCAGCCTGTAAACTTTACTTTTATTTTTCCCAATTTCCTGTTCTCCAGGGGAGAAAGGAGGAAGAGGTGGGGGGGTGAGCAAGTGGCTGCATGGTGTTTAGTTACCAGATGGGGTTAAACCACAATGGTAGACTCCTGGAATTGTGCACGAGCTGCTTGAGCAGCCCATGCCAGGGCTCACCCAAAGCAGGGCAGTGGCAGCAACCCCTTTCCAATAGGAACTCACTGCCCTGCTGGCCACAAGCTCAGTCTTTGGTGGTTCCTCATCCTGGAACTTCCCGCTAACAGCCACAGCCACCCCAGGTGCCTTCCCTAGGGCCGCAGGAGCAATGTACCCAGGCAGTGAGGATGGTGGCAGCTGAGCACACGGCATGGCCAGCAGATGGAGGACAGTTCCCACTCAGCTCTTGCCCACCACGTTTCAATTGTAGCTCCCTCATGATGAGAACTCCGGTGCTGAACTGAAGCCAGTCCCAGGGACCCCCAAGCTGGAGGGGTCTGGAGCACACAGCCTGTAACACGGGGCTGTGGGAGCTTGGCTTACCCATCCTGGGGACAAGGGGGCTCAGGTGGCCCTGGCAGCAGCACTGTGGGAGTGGTGGTGGAGAGGGGACCACACGGGCCAGCATCAGCCACAGGCTGTGTTAGCAGTCACCAGTTACAGTCGCACGGCTCTGCTTGTTGGTGGGTGCAGTGGTAATGTAATGTCCTAGAGTGACTTCATGATGAATTGTATCCCCATTTGTCTGTTTATCCAAGAAATAAGTTTTGCACCTTTAAAACTAGATCTGAGAGTGAAGGGGGGAGAACAAGAAGCGGTGGAATGTCTGAGGTAGCTGTATTCAAAAACATATAGATAAGAGCTTCAGCTTTTCTTCTCACAGACTGTGCTGTCCGCAGCATAGACAGCAGGAGAGAGCTCTCCTTTGCTTTTTAGTTAGTTTTTCTTAGCTATAGCTGAGGCAGAGAAGTTCCCCAGACTGTGGCTTTTCTTTTTCTTGGAACTGATTATCCCTGCTCTGGACTGAAAACTCAGAAAAATACCTGGAGCTCAGACCTGTGTCCCACCAGGGCCCAGGATGTGGCATTTTCCAGCACAGGAAGGACTGATAAGAGACTGTGAAAAGGACTTTCTGAATTTGCCATCTCTTCAGAACAGTGAGAGGTTTTATTGTTTAATATTATTATATTACTCACCTTCATTTACAACTCACTGGGAGCTGAGGACAGAGTGGAAGAACAGAGAACAGCAAAGAACTGCCTGAAAAAGAGTAAGAGGAGAGATCCTGGAAGTGGTCAAACCTCGAAGACAGTATCACATGGGAAGCAAAAAGTGCAGCCCAGTGAAGGACATGGGGCCGCTGGTGGACGAGGAGGTAGACATGTCCTGGCCAGGAGTGCTGGCCCCCAGAGTACCCTCTGTGTCCTGGGCTGGGCCCCCAGTGTGGGCAGCAGGAGAGGGGGGACTCTGGCCCTCTCTCCACTCAGGTGAGACCCCACCTGCAGAGCTGCTCCAGCCCTGGGGCCCAGCCCAAGACTCCGTGGGGCTGTTGGAGCCACATCTGCTCCTCCTTCAGCACCTCCCACGGGCAGCCCCCATCCTGAGGGAGGTGGATGGGAGAGGACGTCCCTCAGGGACTGGAATTTAAATAGCATAAGGCTGGTGCAAGGGGCAACATCCACAGCTGCTCCAGCTGCCAGGGCCAGCAGGGCAGCTGTTCTCCCCTACACTCTGCTGGGAGCTGTACTCCAGCTGCTTCCAACATCTCCCTGCAGCACTCTTCTGGATCTTTCCCTCACACCAGCGCCTTTCCTGGACAGAGGATTCCCTGCAGGTGTAGGGCAAGAACACAGTGAGCTGCAACTCAGGCAAGCCCTAAGTTTTTCAGTGCCTAAACCCTTCTCTGCTGGGCGGTGCAAAGGAAGTGGAGTGAGCTGAGGAGCAAGGAGACACTGAGCAGCCAAAGACTATCAGCCCCTGCCTCTGGCTGGAGAACAAGTCTGATGGAGGGCTCAGGATAAGCCACGATTTCCGGCTCAAAGCTTCCCTTAAATGCTTCCACCTCAAGTTTTTGTTCCCAGATGAGGAAGTTTAGTCAAAGAGCAAGGAAAGAGCAAGGACAACCATGTTTCCTGTGTCACTATCCAGTGCTCTGTTCTCTAAACCAATCTTCCCCTTTTGTCCCAGCCCCTCAGCCCTAACCAGCTGCTTCTCCACAGCTTGGATTAACCAGTTCAGAAGCCTGGGCAGATACACACACACCAGTGAACACGGGGAACACACATCACACTTGATATACCAGAGACATTAACACAGACAAATGAGATGGGAACAGAACATTCCTACAAGACACAACTTGAATTTATGTTTATTTTATATATATATTTTTATATATA
>VWZV01000263.1:23419-124412 GCA_013397155.1 Irena cyanogastra
CCTGACTGATTCTTTTACTTCTTTGTAGAGAATATTTTTATATATATATATATATATATATATACCTTTGTATAGATTAAACTGGGGGTGATTTTATCATATACATTTTTTTGGTACAATACATGAGAAACAGGGACAGGAACATAGCAAATATAAATCAGTACATTCCTTCAGTGAACTCCTCCACACACTGAGACTGAAAAATTGCATGCAATGGGGAGACAGCAAGAAGGGAAATCAATTTTATTAGAAAAAAAAAGAAACAAGATAATCTAGGTACAACTGTCAACAGAGGAGCAGCACTATAGATGGCAAATCTGTATAAATTAAAAGAAAATTCCACTCTGACATCTACTATGCTTTAAAGTGCAATGAAGCCTGATTTATTTACCTACAGAATACAGGAAAGTTTCCCCCCTCCCCATTCCAATCTATGCTTAAAAATACCCAACCAAACAAACCAAACAAACAAACCAATAAAATAAATCTAAAGGATATACATTATCCACAGTCCTATAGAGACGCCTACATCTACTCAGTAGCACCAAGAATCTGATATGGGTGTAATTAAAATTAATTAAAACTCGGGAGCAATGGTAACATCTGTTAGCTGCTTTTGCAGACCTCTTGCCCTTTATGAGTGCCTGGGGGAGAGGTGGCTCTCCCTGTGCTGGGGTGACGGTGGCCTGGCAGGTCTGGCAGCAGCACAGCACACACAGCACAGCGAGAGCAGCGCGGGGACACGGGGACATGGGGACAGGCCCACGTGGGGTCTGCACGGTGGGGTGGGGGTGTCACACACCTGGGCGGGCGCCTGGGAGAGCGGGACTGACCTACACGGAGGGGAAGGGTTGTGCGAGCCCAACACACGCCACGAGCCTCTTTGGTGACAGGGTGATGGGAACAGAGGGAGGGAGGGAGGGAAGGGGGTCAGCACAGCCTCCCCCTTGTGAGCCTCTGGCTGTGTTGTCTTCCGAGGCCAGGTGCCTCTGTGCCACAGTTCATCTGTCTCCACATGCCACCTCTCAGCAGCCCTCAGAAGCCAAAGGTCTCCTGGGAAGCATAGACCATGTAGAGGAAGCCATCCTCATCCTTCTCCTGCTCGTAGATCTCTGAGATGGGGGTGGACACGCTGACCATGCTGTGCTGGTTCACCAGCAGGAAGAACGCCTGGGTGGGATTCAGCTGCAAGCGGCGCCTGTGGGGGCAAGGGCAGCAGAGGCAGGGTCAGCCCACCTGGGGTGGGTGCCCTGACAGCCAGTTCCATGTCCCCAGCAATGCTATTCCCTTGGGGCCGGGCCTGCACAGCCAGGGCCTCCTCAGGACCTCCTCCCACCGCTCAGGACATGGTATCCACGAATCCAGCTGAGCTGCCCGAGGCTCCAAGGCCTCCTGAGTCAGGATTCTGCAAAGCCCCCTTTTCCAAGTGCTACTGGTAAGGGCAAAGCAGAGGGGCCTCCTCCCTCTGAGCTGAAGAATAAAAAGAGGGGATGGGACCCCTTCATTGCTCATGACTGTCCCTTGATGGGGAGACCCTAGCCCTCACAAGGTGCCAAGAACCTGCCCTGCCCTGCCCCCACAAGAGTCTGTACCATGCACAAGGATGCTGCAGCTGCCACGTCCCCGTCCCTTCCCTCAGCAGCTGCCTCTGCCTCACCCTCACCCCACCACCCTGCAGTGAGTGGCCTGTGGGTGAGGACAGGCTCTCAACACGCCAGCTGAGACCACCCCACTCACCGGATTATTTTGACCAATTCACTCATGTTGACATGGTCTGGCACAAGGAACTTGGTCTTGTCCAGCACTGGCAGCTGCTTCTCCCCTTTGTAGCGTTCGATGATGACCTGAGGGGAAAGTCAAGGGTAGGATTAGTCATGTTCATAGTGCTCCACACATTGGACACAAAAATCCAACTAGCATGGTAGAAAAGCTGAGGTAAAGCCTCACCTTGCTTCACCCTCACAGGAAACAAAACAAAAAAAGACATGAGCAGTGACCACCAGGCTGTCTGCAGGTGGCTCTTCATCAGTCACCTGTGCCCGAGCCAGGCAGTGAAGAGTGTCCAAAACAAAGAACTAAAGCACCAAGTGCTCTGGCTGCCTGAGAAACAATGGGCACCACTGGACTGATATAGATTCTTGTCCTCTGGCATACAGAACATCTGAAGACGAGTGAAGTATTTTAACATCACTTTCAGACTGACCAAACCCACAGGTTTTGCTGGCTTGAGCTACAGACAGCTCATGATGCAGTTTCCTTCCCCCTTCCTTCCTGCTGCCATTCAACATCCCTGTGCCTGCTCGGGAACAGCTGTGGATATTCCCAAGCAAGCAGTTTTTACAAGTCCCAGTGAAGCCACTCTGGCATTCCTTTAGAAAGGGGTGTTTGGATTTCACCAGTCCCACTCCTTATGTGAACAGTCAGACACACTTGCTACAGGAAGGATCAGAAACCCAGGGCACCCCAGCTGTACACTGAGCTTCCCAGGCACTCCTGCATGGTGTCACCACAGGGACAAACCAACCCGTCCTCCTCTGCCAGACATCTTGCTTGGAAAAGCTCTTACCATCCCTGCATTCTGAAATGGCTGAATGATGATTTCTGATCCATTTTCCTGCTATTGTAATTAATTATTTTCCTCTGTGAAGCTGTTTGCTGATAGCTACAATTGCTGTTCTAAACCAGCCTGGAAAGGTACCTTTTGTATTCTGAGAAACAAAGTGGCAGGCAGTTAAAATAGGGAATGTACTTTTAAGTAAAATGAAAATAAGTGAAGACTATAAAATAAGTGAAGCTTAATATGTTCCTATTACAGTGATGCTCCCTCACATCTCTCCAGCAACTTGCAGATTTCCCCCATAGAGACTCTTGGATACTCATCAGCCCATTATCCCCTCCCACCTGAGACTGAACATTATTTTTCACTATAAGGCAAGGAATTACCATAATTTATTTTCCCAGATCCTTTTCAAAAATACTTGAGAGACTGCAAATGGCCTTTGGCAGCAGAAGGATGGAGCAGTGTGCAGAGAGGAGGATCCCCAGGAGATGGCTCTGTGGAGCCAGTAGGACCAGGGAACCTCTGGGAACACAGATTTCCCTTTCCTTTGATCTCTGGCAGCAGCAGCAGTGGAACTCCTGCCAGCCTCCCCCAGAGGTGGCTCAGACACCCTGGCTGGACACTGCCGAGTCATCAGTGAGCTGGGAATGTCTGAGGAGCCCCCCAGGCTGTGGGGCTGATCTGACAGGGCTGGGCTGCAGGCAGTTCCCAGAGGAGGGGGGGTGAGGTGCCTTGCTGGGAGCTCTGCACCAAAACAGCCTCTGCAGAGCCCACCCTGGACAAATCTCACCCAAGGGAAGCCAACACCTGGGCCAGCAGCATGTGAACACCAGGTATTGGCCCTTTGGGGCAATATGCCCTCCTTTGCAAAGGAAGATCTGATTAAAGAACCATTTTCTGCAACTAAATCATGCATTGGGACATCCCCCAGCAACCTGCTGATGGCCCTTTATCCCTCCAAGGAGGGCACAGGGAGGACAGGGTGAGCAGAACCACCCTACTGCATTTAACTCGAGTCTTAGAAGGACAGGTGAGTATTTTGGCTGTGGGGAGAAGAGGAGTCTTGAGGGGCTGAGCACTCACAACAGGATGCTGCTGTGAAACACACAGGCAACAGTGGCCCTTCAGCTCTTTGGTTTGCACAGAGGAGCAAACACAGCAGATGTTTGTGCATCCACCTTTACCTGCAGAGAGGGCCCTGCACACCTGGATGATGCCTCAGTTCTCACAAGAGCAGGAGCAGAGGCCAGTGTCTCTCATTACCAGCCAGTTCCATCCCAAGAAGAAGAAGAACCTTTAGATTAATCCAAGAATGGGATGCAATGGCTGTCCCGGCTCTTCAAGCAGCAGCTGCCTTGTGGCCTGAGCAGACACAGAGCCTCCCATGTAGAACAGCTCCAAGAGTTTCTGTTCCCAGAACATGAGCTGCTATTTGGGTAACCCAGCTACGAGAACAGGTGGCCAATGGACAAAACGTTCTTGTCTAGCTCTGGAGGGAAAAGCATGACCAAATGCTAAAGTTACATTCCTGCGGCCACAGGGCGGGTGTACACAGCCACTCCCCAACCCGTATCCTCTTCCAAGCTGTGCCTTGAGCTGGGGGTTCCTCAGCGTGAGACACCTGCTCCTGCAGAGAGAACCCACCACAGATCCCTGCAGAAATCACAGTGGGCACAGGTGGGGAGGGGAAACACTCAGGGCAGAGCCTGAAGTCCTGGTCCCGCTGCAAAGAGGGCTTGGACAGTGTTTATAAACACAACCTTTGTTCTGGGGCCAGTCTGGAGAGATGGAAAGGGAGTTTAATAGGGAATGCGGCCAGATGTGGTGGTCAACAGAGGCAAGGTCCAACCGGGAGTGAGGCTGGGAATGTATTCCCAGCAGGCACAGAGGCTCAAATGTGTGTATGTAACACCTCTCTGACATCCATGGCCAGGCACCGAGACTGGCACAGACACACAGAGCAGTCACACGCGCACAGACTGCACCAGCCTCATCCTGTCCCCCTCTGGCAGAGCAGGGTGCAGGTCCTTTAGTGGCAACAGACACAGGAGCCCCCAGTCAAAAAGGTGTTCTGGTGTTGATCCATCCAGAGTCACTGGATCTGCAACTTCCTGGAACAGCCCTCCCAGGAACCCAGAGAAGGTTGTCCCTTCCTCTGAGTCCATAATTTGGGTTTCCATCCACCCCTGTGCCAGGGCAGGGCATTATGTGGGATCTCCCACCTGCCACTGCCTCTCCATGCTCCTCTGTGGGTGCTCGGATGAAGCCAACAGAACCCTCTCTGCATAGCCCAAACACCCCCTCAGCCCTCCCTACCAGCACAAGGGGTGGCCCTGCCTTCCCCCCGCTACAGCCCATGACTCTCCAGGCCTGCCTGAATTTAGCACTGCAGGGCTTTGGGAAGTGGTTTGCTCCCGTTGCTGCCCAGCACAAGCTGCTCCCCAGCAATTTCAGACTCTCTGAGGGTTCAGTCATCTCCAGAAAGATCCCTGGGGCTGAGAGCAGGCAGGGCCAGTGTGGGGCACAGGCTCCCTGTCCTCGAACAGGACAGAAGATGATTTCAAGAACACGTATTGAGGCTGTGGATGGGGGTTCCAGGGAAAAGGCTGGAAGTTCTCTGCTTGCTCTGGCTGCCCAAGGAGGAACCTCCCTGCAAGGAGCAGCTGGAGATTTCCTCCCAACAGAGCTGGGTGTGAGCAGCACCTGCTGCCAACACAACCATCAGCTCCTGCTCTTCTCAGCAAGAGCTGCGTGTGCCTGTGGTCAGCACTTTCTACCAGAGCAGGCAGCTCTGGGAAATGCAGAAACAGCAAAGGAGCCTCTGGCATGAGGTGGACAGGTCACCTGGCTCCTGCCTATGTCCTTATTACACGTGCCAGTGGGGCTTGCTGGGATGTGACTTCCCTTGAAACAGGAGCAAAGAACTCCATGTCAGTCCCCTCCTCAGCTTTCCCTGCAAGTACACTCATGGAAACAGGAGACACACGCTCCTCCCTGGGCACACAGCCAGCCACGCCCTCTGCAAATCCTCCTGGCCCCCTCTCAAAGCAAAAGGGACTCGCCCAAGGACTCCGGCTGGAAACTGGAGATGCAGGAGGGCAGCAGGTGCTGCACAGCCTTGCCGTAGTTTCTGTCAGCAGTAAGGGTGTGACCTTGGATCTCCCTAACTCCCCTGGGCCGTGGGCTCAAACCCCTCTGCTAATTCCAAGCACTTCTCCAGGGAAGCCAATCACTCGGAAAACACAGCTCCTGTCTTTCACAGATGACCAAGAGCTTCCTACAGCCGATGAGCCTGCAGTGCTTGGACCCAGACAGTGCCCACGCCACACTCCTCCTGCACGAGGCTCTGATCACTGCCCAGCACTGAAACCAGCAGGAGCTCGGCCTTGGGAGAGAAGAGAGACAGCACCAAACTGCTGTTGGGGTCAAACAGGGACCAGACCTTTAGAGACACCAGTGACACAAACACTGCTAGACCCCACAAGGCCATCATGACCCTTCACATCTCCTCATTCTTTTTACCCCTCCAGCAAAACTTGCATTGTGGTGCTGACCCCAACATAAAGAGCACTCCAGCCATGGAAGCTCTCCCATCATGTCTCAGTAATGCCATAAAACTCTGCCTGTGGATGCACAGTTCTGGCTCCTTCTGTCCAATCCCCAAGCAACACACATTTGTGTGCAGGCACTTGATAAATGCACGTGTCTGTATTTTATGTACAACTTATTTCTAGCCTGGCCTTACTGCCAGAGCCTGAATGCACTGCAATTAGCTCTGCCACAACCCTGGAGAAATGCAGAGCCAGTCTAATGCCATTAAGACCACATTAAAAGCAGAGGTCAATCAATGTGTTGACGACCCGGAGTCTGGTACCCAGCGTGCTGTGAGGGGCAGGCCCTGCTCTGCTGAGCTAGAAACACATGAACTCCACGTGAACACCACAGTGGTGGTGGGAGAAGAGGAGGAGAAAGAATTCTTCTGGCTAGAAGACACTGTGCTAAAAACAAAACAAGAGTAGGCAGAAGTGGACTAAGATGGGCCAAGAGCAGTTTGAGACATTCAGTCTTGAAGGCCAAATACTGATAGCCTACAATTTTAAGACAAGGTTGATGTTCGTGCAACACTGAAAGGGAGCTGAATTAGGAATCCTGTCTTTTTGGTCACAGGTGCTGTGATATAGCAAATAGTAAGTTGAGCAAGCCCCAAGTACATAATTTTATAGAATCATGGAATGGTTTGGGTTGGAAGGGACCTTAAAGGTGAGCAGGGACACTTTCCACTAGACCAGGCTGCTCCAAGCCCCATCCAACCTGGTCTTGAACACTTCCAGGGATGGGATGTTCCTCTAAGTTCTCCATCTTCTCAGTAAGAGAAGCAAGTACTCAGGTAGGAACTCAAAAGCACACTCAACAGCCAAAAAGCAACTCAGCATATTAGGTGTGACATGGGCAGGAAGAACTGCAAGTGCATGGTGTCTCACCCATGCCTGTCAGCTTACAGGTGCTGGGAAAGCACAGAACGGGTATGAATGATCCCAAAAGAGACTCTGTGCTTTCAGTGCAGTGAAGATCAGCCCACACATCTTTCTCTGGGCAGAGAGGAATCCTTACCAGGTTATCCAGGAAAAATCAGGCAGCTACTACAGCCAAAAGAAAAGCCATTTCAGAGTTTTCTCCTACTGCACTAGCTTGGGAACAGATTTGAGACCAAGTCAGTCCCCTGCCTCCAGGGAAGCATGGAGCTTTGGAGCCAGACTGTCCTTTGCACTGCAGAGAACACGTCTGCTATTGAGCAGCTGGCACACACAAGGCACTGGAGGCTCACGGGGACCATTCTGTGTTGATTCCAGGAAGCAAAGTTTTTCAAGCTCCATGGAGGCCACCCAGGAGCACAGAGGGGTCCTGAGAACTAAGCCTGACACAGAGGAGTGAGAACAATCACTTACCGGGATTTTGTTTGGATGCTGCTCTCGGATCTGCTGCACTTCTTTACAACGATCCGCTGGAGAGAAAGAAGTAAAGAAATAAAGTTAGAAACACCTGTGGGTGGTAGGGCAGGCAGAACTGAGGTACCCACCCTGCAAGTCACAGCCTGACCCAGAGAGAGGGACATTTCCCAAGGAATGCACGTTCTGTTCACCAGGCCTTTTCTGAGCATGCTCTGCCAGATGTCAGCTCCAGTGACCGACCCTTCATGGCTTCCTACTGCCCCAACCACCCCCAGGCTGGGACACACCACTCTGCCTGGTAAAACTGGGCAGCACACCTGGAAATCAGGACAGTGAAAGGAGACCATAAAGGTAACAGAACTATCTCAAATCCACCCTAAGCAGATGCAGCTCCTGGCAATGGGTGCGGGGCGGCAGCACAGCTTTGGGGGCTGTGCTCTGCACGTTCAGGCTCTTTGTGTCTCCTGGATGCTCCCCCCAGGGAGACAATTCTCCAGATGGGGCTGGGTTTTAGCCATTTCCTTCTGCCTGTTGCACACTTCCAAGCTCTCTGGCACAGTGCCCGGTTCCACAAGAGCTGCACCTCGCCAAGGAGGACTCCTTCCCTAGCACAGATCTACACAGCAGCTACAACAGCTCTTGGCCTGACAGAAAGTATTTCTAGGCCTGGCGGCAGGAAGAAAACCTTAAGCAAGGAGATGACCCACATACAGAAAGACTTCTCCTGCAGTTGTTCTCACACTTTCTATTTCTATTCCATTTTCCTCCAGAGTTTATTGACACACACAACAGGCAGCACACAAAGCTTGTGCACTCTTCCAGTTTACAGGAGAATTCCCATACCCCTCACTGCTTTACCAGATGGCTCTCTGCTTTCCACAACCCAAAGCAGCAGAAAGCAGAGGAAGAAGCAGTACCAGAGCCAGGTAGGGCTCTGTGCATGCTCTTCCTGGGCCACTACAGACCTGCCTTCCTCCTGCAACTGCCACTACTCTGGGAAGTGCTTCACAGCCTGCATCTGAAATGCCCAGAAACTAAGCCAGGGGGTGAAGGTCAGTGACTATGCACTGCCTAGAAAAGAGATCTGGGCATGGCAGGATTTGTCACGGGATCATCCTGCCACACCTGGCACGGAACTGGCTCCAGCTCCAGCCCGACTCTCGTCACCAGCTTACAAGGCCCCAGTGTCTCGTGGCCCACTGGCATAATGAGGGCAGGATAAATGCATGTGTCTGAGTGTTTTCTTCTTAGAAACACTGAGAATTTCTCCTCTGAGCACTCAATGAAACCTTATTGCTTATATGTTGAATTTGGCTAGATATGACTTTGGGAAGAAACTGGAGTTTCTTTAAAAGCCACAAGACTACAAAATCACCAGATCATAGAAAGTTTTGAGCACCATTTCTGCCTCCTCTGAGAGGAAAATATCGTTCTGCTAGAATTGTTAGACCTTTTATTCTGTAAGACTCCATAGGCATGCAACACAGAGCAAGATTATTTGGATTTCATTAAAAATTCAGGCATATTTGTTTTGGGTTTTATTGCTGAAGATGCAGCTTCTCACGTTTCCTTTTCATCCAATCCAGTGCTCCAGGGATCCAGAGTCATCCTTGTGATGCAGATGATTTTTGCCTGAGGTACCAATCAGCCAGGGAGTCACACAGACATCAGCACCACACGTGACACTGGTACAGAGACGCCTCCCTGGGAATGCTGAAGGACACAGTACCAGCAGCACCCAGCCCATATCACCCAGCTGGAGCAGAAGCAGCTGCCCACAGAGCCCCATTCCCACATGTTCACTTGTGTCCAGGATAGAGCATCCAAAAAGCTGGAGATCCAGAGCTCACCTGGACAACACTGATCACCATGGCAATTCCAGCAGCTTGGCTGCAGCCAGCTCAGACTTCTGGGTGTTAAGAGAGCCTGCAGAGCTCGTGTCCTCACGTTTGGCCACTCATCCTGGCTTCAGTGTCCACCCTAGCCTGCTTCTCTCTCCATCCTATGGCCATGTGGATGAGCGTCCTAAACACCACGTGCTGCCCTGCAAGGTCACAGGAGTGTTTGCACAGGAAGCCCAACATCGCAGGTAATTGTGAGAAGGGTCAGAGAAGGAATTTGCTGAAGGCAAGTTATCATGGCTAGTAATTGAAGGCAATCTTGGAGCATCCAACTAGCCCAGGCTGTGTGTGCCAAAGGGCAGCCACATGGCAGACACTCCTTCCTGCTCCCTGGAAGAATCACCAGCTACAGCACAAGGAGGTGACACAAGCCATCACCACCTTCATTTACACAGTGGGAACAGAGGTGCCTCCTGCCCATTACACTGAAAAAGGTGCACAGAGAGGAAGAGGGTCATCATCACTCCAGTTGCACATCAGTGCCTCAGGATCCCTCCCCTGGGACCACAGGCCCAAGGGGAGCAGATGGAGTGCATTGGACAGAGGTGACTGCTGCAGAAAGATCCTTCCAGGTCTTGCTGACCCCATGCTCAGGAGGAATCAAGGACAGGAGACACCAGTGAAGAGACCTCTCAGCTACCCTCACGTCTGCTGGGCCACAGTGGAAGCTCCTCTGTCCCTGCCACGTGCCCAGGACCTGCTCCCCCTGGCCAGCAGGACCCAGGGCATTCGCTGCCCTCCTGACCTCAGGGGACCCTGTGGCAGGAGGCTGATCTGCAGGTTAGCACAGTGGAATGGCAGCAGGTGCTGCTTTACTCCAGGGGCTGCTGGATCCCTCCAGCATGTCCATGGATTGCAAATACAAACACTTCAAGCACTGCACTTCTTCCTCTGGCCTGGAATTGCTCACTCCAGAAACTTCATTCGGGAAGGCAGTTGAGAGCAATCCCACCTAAGGTGCTCAGGTTCCCGAATATACAGGCAGAAGTTTCCAGGACATCTGAAGCACTGCTGAAGAGCACACTCTGTCCCATCCTAGCCTTGGAGTGCAAGGAAGCAGGCTTGGCAATCAGGAAAAGCTGCATCAATCCCTGGACGATTTCTGTGCACATAGGAGTTCAGGCAAAAGCCATCTCCAGCAAGAGATAGTGATGGTCACCCACACCCTCCTCAGCCTGGGGTGTGAGCCAGAGGTTGAGCCTGTGACTCATGAAAGCATCAACATCACACAGCAGGAACAGCTATAAATACCAGCCTTAATTTAGTGTCTATACAGTCTAATCTAAGTCACAGGAATACAGAGAAAATGGTTAAAAGGCACTTCAGAGAAACCTGGTGGGAGGTGCCAGCCCAGCACCCAAGCCCCCACGGTGCTGAGGACAGGCAGGATCCCCCTATCCTAGCACCTGCAGTGTTTGCACACTCACATTTCATACACAACAGGCCTGATCTTACAAGCTTTGTTCTCCTCCTGCAGCTCTCCCAAACTGTGCTGAAGTTGAGACTTTCCCCTTCCCTGCAGCACCTGGCTACAGTTAATCCTTAGCCAGTGTGCAGAGCAAACCAGAGGTGTTTACACAGCCCTGTCCCTATCCACACTCTCCTCTTCTGGTCCCTCCTCGCTGCTAGGGCAGCAGAACACCTCACCCGACTGCAGCAGCTCAGGGGCTCCACACAAGAGGGGCTGGAGGGGCTCCAGCCTCCTGCTGCTCCGAGGAGCTGAGCCAAGAGCGATGACGTGCACGAGAGGGAAGAGCCCCATCCCTGCTCCAGCTGTGGGCACCACATCTCTACCATAAGGGAAGCCAGACTTCTCCCCAGTGCCAGGATGTCAGATGTCAAGATGGCAGCAAGATAAAAAACACACAATTTTATTGGTTATTCCCAGGGAAACTTCTCTGCTAGGGCCTACTGAAAGACAGGAGTATTTTTACAGCATTGCATATGCCGGGAAATTGCCTATTTCTCCTCCAACTGCTTTTCAACTGTTAAGTACCAACAGCAAAGCTTGCAAATTGCCCAAAACACCAGAATCTTGGCTGTTTTCTTGACTGAGGTCCTTCCCAAGCTGTGCTCCAAAAGATGCGAGCACACAGTGTATCCCATGGCAATGCAGGATGAGATCATTATGGCAGTTGAGGAGAACAGTGGAAAATTTTAAGCCACACTTTGCAAACATTAACCTTTTTTATCAGCAGTGCCCAGGAACCCTGGTCACGGGAGCCAGGTCCCTGCTGTGCTGGGCGCTGTGCAGACACGAGATGAAAGGACAGTCCTGGATGCAAAAGAGCCTCAGCAGACAAAAGATACAGATGGTGGGACAGAAGGAAAACACATGGCAAGTCCTCCAACAGCGCTGTTGCGTAAGGGGCACCGTTTTTCAAGAGATTCTAGACAAGCACTGCTCAGGCACTGGTGCTGCCCCAAGGCAGCAGATGGATGATAGGGAGAGGCCCTGCTGCCTGTGACCAGCAGGAATGATGTTAGGAAAACACTAGTAAGAACAAATACCACCTGGAAACGTCATCAGCGTGCTACAAGAGAAACAGGTCTTGAGCTGGGCAAGGGCTGTGCGTAGAGAGGAGAGACCAGAAATGCAGCCATGAGCCACAGCCTCTCCCTGTGTCCCACAGCTCCGGAGTGTACAGACATCCCTGGCACCTCCAGCAGGCTGCTGGCCCTGTGGCTTCTCCCTGCCATCCACACAACACCCTGCCAGCTAGCCCGGAGAGGGATCTGCCTAAGAGTTGAAGCAGATGCAAAAATGAACGTGTTTCTTCAAGAAGCTGATGTGGTCAGTCCCAGAGCAGAGTGCTGCTAGAGCATGGACTTCTCTCCAAGAGATTTTTTGCCAGGAGAGGAAGAATTGGATGGTTTGAAATCAGGATGTGTCTAGGATGAGCTGGCAAGTGCTGAAGACACAGGCCAGTTATGCAGGTCATTCCAGATGAACATCAATGACTATTTCTGTAATATCACACCACCCTAAGGCCAGACACCTCTAACCACCAGGAAACACCCAAATTTGTGAGTGTGTCATGGCTCATGCAGCACCTGACCTGTTCTTGCCCAGTGCTCCTTCTCAGGCCAGTGGTGCTGTGGGAGGAGTGAGAGGACTCTCAGATCCAGGAAGGAGGGAGGTTGCGCCAGGGCAGGTGTCCTCAGCACCCCAAAGGGTGCTTGTCCCAGGCTACACAGGACAGCAGCACTCCAGAGACCTGACAGTGCTTCTGATTGCCAGGTTGCTTTTATTTGTCTGTCTGCAAAGCTGGGTGCTCCAGACAGGACAAATGACTCAGAACCAAACCTACACTGCTCTGAACCTAAGAGCTTTGAACTGACAGAAAACATATCTCTGCATCATGGAATAGGTGGAGCCTGAAGCTCCACTGGCCCTGAAGGTATGAGCAGCATGAACATGGAGCAGTGGGTGCTCTGTCTTCATGACTCTCCAGCCCATCACTACAGCTGCAATGCCAGATGTGCAGTGCCTGGGGGGATTTTGGAATGCCAGGTTCTTGGGGCTCTGTCACTGCAGAAGGGTCTCAGCAGCCTTATTCGTTTGCAGAAGGTTCCAATCTCCCTGGCTCCAGAACAGAGCTTGAAAATGGATTTTAAAACACAAAGAGGAAACACCTTCATTTTCTCAGCAGTTTAAAAATGTAACAGGAGTATGATTTTGAGCCTGGCTCCAGGAGTGACCATTTGCATGTGGCAAATCACAATAAGAGCTCAGCTCATGATCAAGCAGAGCCACACCACAACTGTGAACTCTAAATATACATCAAGACATTTGTCCTCTGGTTGCACAGTACCATTGGAGTGACAGGGCAAGGCAAAATGGCATTAAACTGACAGAAGGCAGGGTTAGATGAGATATTGGGAAGAAATTCTTCCTTATGAGGGTGGTGAGGCTTGGCATAGGGTGCCCAGGGAAGCTGTGGCTGCCTCTGTATCCCTGGAAGTGCCCAAGGCCAGGTTGGACTGGGCTTGGAGCAACCTGGGATAGTGTGTCCCTGCTAATGGCAGGGGGTGGAATGAGATGGATTTTAAGGCCCCTTACAAACAAAACCATTCTGTGGTGGATTCTGGATTCTGTGATCCACTCCTGCCATGGGCTGTGCAGGATGAGCACTAGACCTCCAATCATCCAAACAGCTTAAAACTCACTGCACCCTCTGAGCACGAGGGGGAAAGAGGCAGCACCTTCTGTGTCATGTCAGGATGGCAAACGGAGTATTTACATCACAGTTTCAGATAAGGAACTCGTTTTTTGGTCAACATTTAATCACAGTTTCACTATCCTTGATAAAAGAACAGCAAGCCCTCGGGAGGCTGCCGTGCCAGGGTTTCCCTCTGCCTGCTGCGTGACCTTCCACCTGGACAACCTTCCCATCCATAAGCCTCCAAGACAGCAGGAACACACTCAGATTTTGAACACCTACTCAGAAACATTTCAAATTGTTCAAAGAAACACCTGGCACTGCTGGCAGGGCTGTATTTTGATGCAGCCCACTGTGCACCTGCATGCACCAAGAGCCTTTGCCCAGCACAGTTCACTGCTATTTGTGCACAAAGAGGCCTGGACATGCACAGATGCTCTGGGGACATGTGCCAGACACCAGAGTCTTGAATTCATTCCTGCATTTTCTCTCACATTCCTGCATTTTCTCTCACGGCCTTAAACCACCTTCTGAGGACAAAAAGCAGCAAACAACAGCATGATAGAGCTGGTAGTGTTTACACACTGCCAGTCAACCACAGAATGTCACCCAAGCAGGTGACACACTGTGAGACCTCCCAAGTGACTCTCCTGGCTGTGATCCCTGCTGGGACTGACCACAGTAGGAACACCAAAGCCAAGGAACATGGCTAGTCCATGGCTCATGGCTACTCGATGACAGAGGTGGCAAGGGCCTACCAGCCTGACAGCCCCAGATTCACCAGTCTCCACCCCTCTGACTCAAAGAAGATCTGAAGTTTTTATAGTGAAAAAAAATTAGGTAATGAACAAAACACACAGGTTTTATTATTCCTGGCTGCCAGTCAGGACCTTATGTTACATAAAAGAATAATAAATTAAAAAATCAAAATTTGTGGTCTACATGTCAGTCTGGCTTTTGTTCTGGAAGCCTGTTCAGTTCTTCAACGCTGATAATTACCCCCACATCCAGTCAAGTCACAGAATGTCCTCAGTAATAATTAATCCAAGAGACAGGCAGCTAAGCAGCAGCTTGGAGCAGCATCGTCCTCTCAAGGAATCCCAGCTCCCAAAGCACAACTGCCAGAACACAGACACCCCAAGGACCAGCGTGGGCTCACAGACCGACCTCACATCAATACCCAGATGTTTTTCCAAGCCACCAACAAGCAGAACTGTTGTGATAAGCACAGGATGGCATGTGAAGCAGACAATTCAGCCACTGCTGGTCCCTCAGTGGGTACAGGCACGGCTGGCTCACGCTGCATGAGTCCCCAGGGACGCTGCTCCCCAGAGCCAACGGGATTTGCTCCACACCCCCCCCTGCCTTTCCTCTGAAGAGGAGTGGCTTCCCACAACCAAAGGCCGATCTCCCAGAGGATGGAACCGGGGGTGGGAACACTGCGTCCACAGGTCAAGCCTCTGTTTGTCACCAAGCCAGGGGCTCCAGCTGAGCCACCAGACACACGTAGGTGTGTTCCTGCCGGACACGGGGGTGCAGGACCGAGGTGCTCCGGGGTCCAAGCCCGTGTCTGTCACCCCACTGGTTTTGTGCTGCATTGAAAACACAGCTGGCAGCTGCTGCTAGCCCGAGGCAAACCCTGCTCCAGGAGCAGTGGGACAATGCTCCCAAGGACTCTGTTCCTTTCGGGAAGTGCAACGGTGTCGTCAGGCTGCTGCACGCTCTCACTACTGCCAGGACAGCCTGTTCCTCTGACACAGACCACAGCTTTGTTCTGGGAATTGTTTTGGACTCTTGGAACAGATCTGAACACGCCTCAGCCTCTGGGTTCAGCACATGGATGCAGAGGGTGCTGCCACATTTTACCCCCTGCATGCACAGTAAGGACATTCTGCTGCCAAGGACCAGCTCACAGAGCTCACCTGGGACAGCACCTGAGATCACGGCAGGAGTCACTGCTCCGTGCCCTCCACACACCTTGGGTCAAAGCCCCGGTGTTTCCCAGCAAGTCCCCTGCTCAAGTCCTCAACAATGATGAAAAAAAATCAGGACATTTCACTCAGGAGAGACCCAAGACCAATCAGATGAACAAACATAAGAAATTCACAGAAAAATTCCACAAATACAAGAAGGCTGAACACAAGCATTGAGGAAAGCAGAATCTTCACTGAGGAGCAGCAGACCAAGACCTAAGGCAGCCACTTGCCATGAAACTGGAGCCTAGGTGCCTTTTGCAAACAGCCATAGCCCTGACTCTGCCTTTTCACTGCTTTTTTGGAATCGTTCCATTTCTGTAAAGTTTTGAAGCCTGAAAAATTAAGCCATTCTGAGGGTACAGAATCGCTGGAGATGTTTTCCACCAGCCCTCTCCAACTGCATTGTAAACAATCACTTCCTGCTCCTGTTGTGTAATGATTCAAAGACAAAAACAAGCCGTATTTACTTTCTCCAACAGAGTAATTCCAGCCCTGACCCAAAGCAACTGCGGGGGCTGCCAGGCCTCCTCCTCCTCCTCCTGGCTCAGCTCTGCAGCCCAGTCAGCTGAGAGAGCAAAAGGGCAGAGGAAAGTACAGAGAAACAAGGAGCACTTGCAGTTGCCGGCACCAAACTCCCTCACCCCCTCCGTCCCTCCTGGGCTATTTTAATCCTGCTTTCTTTCAACTACTCTGAGCCTCAGATTTTGTTTTCCTGCTGGCTCAAACAAAGTCTGAGCAATCCCCAAAGACAAACCAGTCTCCTCTTAACCATAATAAGCTGATTCTCACCAGTTCAACGATGGGTAGTTACTAAGGGGCTGATTTAGGACTTTACTGGTTTTAATACATAGCTTAGGAGAACACAACAGGGTTCCAGCAAGGATCCCAAGCCCCCAGGCTTCGGCTGGTTCTTGTTTGTGCATGTTCCCTTGGCTTGGTCCTGTGGCATGGCAGGGCTGGGTAAGCATTCAAGGCCAGAAGGGTTGTGCCAATAAAATACCAAATATTTACAGTTTCCAAGAGAGCATCAAGGGGCTGGATCAGCAGTTTTCAGCAGGCAAAAGCTCCAATTTTAAAACTCATGTAGGAAACGCCCTCACCTGTGTTTGGTCAGTCTCTGGCACAATATGAGGTTTTTCTAAGGCATGAAAACACCGATTTCAGCATTATACAGCCAGTAAAGCTCAAATGCTACCCCCTCCCCAGGAATTTAACCTGCCAGAAACACACACCTCTCCCTGCGCCAGCTGGCAAAGGTCAAGAGAAACAGCAGTTGATGTTTCCTCGGATTCCACTGTCGGGTCTGGAGATAAAAATCTGGGACTTTTTACGGTCACTCCCTCGCCTTTTGAGCCTCCCCACCAGGCATCTTTGACAAAGGAGTGGGGGGGATGTGAGCACTGACTCCTCTGTGTCTCCACAACCATCACAGAGGGCGTGCGACATCCTGCAACAACAACCGCCCTAACGCTGACGAGATGGGCAGCGCGGAAGGCGATGTTTGGGGAGGTCTTTGTGCTCTGACAGTCAAAAGGGACACCCGGCCACCACCCTCGTCCCCGGCATTCCACGGCCCCTTGCGGCCGCCACCGCGCCCCAGTGACCCGGTCCCCTGGAGAAGCGGCGACACAGCGGGGATGGCCCCGGACATCGCTGCGCTCCGGCCGGGCGCGGCGCGGCCCCCCCGGTGCGGGGCGGTCGGGATGACATCACTGCGCNCCCACCCCCGCGACCCCGGAGCGAGCCCCCAGCGAGCCCCGCAGTGGCCCGGGGCCACGGAAACCATGGAGCCACAGCCGGGTTTGGGCTGGAAGGGGCCGTGCGGCCCAGCCAGTGCCACCCCTGCCATGGCAGGGACACCTTCCGCTATCCCAGGGTGCTCCAAGCCCCGTCCAGCCTGGCCTTGGGCACTGCCAGGGATGGGACAGCCACAGCTGCTCTGGGCACCCTGTGCCAAGGCCTGCCCACGCTCACAGGGAAGAATTCCTTCCCAATATCCAATCGAAATCTCACCCCTTCCAGTCTAAAACCATTTCCTCTTGTCCTTTAACTGCCCCTCTCTTATTCATAAGCCCCAAGATGGGAGAGAGCAGCTGGTGACATGAGGACGGCCGTGCTGTAAGAACACCATGGCAGAGCATCCTCATGTCCCGATGGGACATAATAGCTTATTCAGAGGTGACCCCAAACATGAGCATTTTTTCCAGTCCTGATGGAGCAGAGTACCTGAGGGCCTTGCTTAAGGCAGCAGAAGTACACCTAGGCTGGGATTTTCAGAGGTGCTCAAAGGACAGAGGTGTCTGTGACTCCGGCCTGCAGTGGCATCTTCTGGACATCTTGCCTCAAACATCTTCCAAGTGTCTCTGCCAGCTTTGGGCAGCAAACGTGGCTGTTGTGAGAAGGGTGGAGGAGAAGGAAGGATTCTGTGGGGATGAAGCCACAACAGCTCAGAGCAGAGATTCCAGCCAACAAACCTGGACATAAACTGCTCTCTCACAGATACTCAGACATTGCAATTCCCACATCTGCCCCAATCATCTCCCAGCTAACGAGCCCCTTGTTTTCCCTGCTGCATTCACAGCCATGGCTATGCTGAATACATTAAAGCCCGAAGCACGACTACAAATAGGGCAGCTATTTCTGGAGCTGGTAAATGAATCAAAAACAACTGCAAACAGAGCATCAGTGTTTCACTAGGTCTAATATCCCTCCTCACTGCATGCCACAACAGGAGCTGTATCATGCTGGAGCAATGGCTCGTTGTTACAGTGAATTGGCACAAAACAGGAGCAGGCACAAAATGTTAAAGGGTTAAGTACAACCTTGGTAAAAAAAAAATACATGAAAGATGCACTTTGGAAATAACTGTTCCAATTATTGTGTCACCAATTAAAACAAAGATAGGTTTAATGAGAATTGAAGAAATTATTTTTTTCCTTGTTGAGTTTACCCAAGAAAGAAAACACTTTCATGGCCAATAGAATGGATTTTCCTTGACCAAGCAGTAGTTAAACAAGCACATACAAGGTATCTTCAGATTCACTTTCATAATTAAGATACAAGTAGAGATATTAATCTCTGATATAGGTCCTGTTAATCAGAGAATACTGAAGGGAAAGCAGGATTGTTGAATCAGACATGGCAAGTGATGACCCTTACAGACTTCATCCTCAGCAAAGGGGTTTATTACTGTTGCTATGAAGTGTGAACATCTTTTTGATGAGAGAAATGTGAAAGTCTTTCCAATTTAGTGATGTGGCCCCTGGTTTTATCTATGCAGACCTCATTGCAGGTCTGGGGCCATAATTCCACAGAATATTATTCAGACACCTGGAAAGGGAGAAAAAACCTAATTTCATAGGAGTTCTGGAGCTTCTCAGCATGTTAGTGTACTTCCAGAAATAGGATATGGATCAAGTAAGTTTGATTTCATTTATACACTTGTCCTTCAGCCCTCAGCTTCCCAAACAATTCTGCACACATTAATGCCTCTCTTGCCTGGTCTTACTGATGGCAAAACTCCTCATTTAAGGAGGTGCATTTCAGATCCAACCTCCCCCTCCCCCAGATCAGTCAAAGGTTTAAGGCACCAGCGAGCTGTCCTGACATGACCTGGAACCAGCAAGGAGCTTACTGCATGCCAGCATTCCACAGTGTAGCACCACTGACATTGAGCACTGCTGGACCTTGTGAAACCATGGCAGTGAGGGAAATCTCCCTGAAGGAGTCCTGTAATGCTGGTAAAGGAAGTGTATTGTTGTCAACAGCACTGTGTTGATGCTCAGGCTCCTGCTGGCTCCTCCAAGCTCCTGCCCCTTCACTCCCAGCTGCTTCTGCTTCTCCTGCAGCTGGGGGGTCCCAGGAGCTGCTGTAGCTCTGCTCACTTTAGCCCAACCTCTCGTGGTGTGAGACCTTTGTAGGGACACCCACCACTACCCCAGGCTGCTCCAAGCCCTGTCCAACCTGGCCTTGGACACTTCCAGGGACGGGGCCACCACAGCACCTCTGTGTCCTGTATGTGAAGGACACTGTCCTCAGCCACCTTGGGCAGGGGAGGAGTTACTTGGGAGGGCTCTGAAGCCAACACAATCCACGGGAGGTGTCTACAAGCTCAGCTTTTACAGTGTTACCTCCACTCCTCTGTCAGAGCCCTATCTCAGAAGCAGCACAAGGGACACATCCTTGGGCCTCAAGTGCTGCCCTTCCCAGCCCAGAGCCATGCCCCAAACTCCCTTTCATTACCTTGTTAATCCAGCAGGGTTTGTTTTCCCAGCAGCAGATGCTTCCTCAGCTTTCGAAAGGGATCCACCAAGACCAAAACGGACTTTTCCAAGACAGCAAACCGGGGCAGTCTCCAGCCCCAGCACAGAGCAGCTCCCAGGTGCAGGTGGCACAGGCTGCTCAGGCCTCCTGTGGTCCTGGCCATGAAAAAGGACTGGAACCATAATGCTCATTTTTCTACTCTTCCTCAGTTCTGCAGTTTTACCATACAAATAACCAGGCCCAGATTCACAAAGCTCAGGACCAGAAACTGAGCTCCATCCATCCTTTTTTTGACCGTTTATGATAACATAGGAAAGGGAAACCCTCCCCTAACTTTCATACATGGAAATTGCTGCCAGCTCTGTGACCCTCTAATGGTCCTGATCCAAATAAACCTTAGTTTACAGTTACTATTTAGCTACTTTGTTCCATAGTAACTAAATGGAAGTTGTTGTTTCTCAGCTTCCTTCACCTCTTGCCAGTTTTAAAAAATAAATCTGAATTAATTTTGGGTGCTGGTGCAAAGGTGGCACTACATGGCCTAAGCAAGGCCCTGCCCAGATAGATCTGACAAGCTCCTTGATTCCAAACTCAGCTTAAGAGCCTTTCATTCAAATTGCCAAGTATATTTCATGCCAGGCTGCTCTCAATCCGTGAGAAAAAAACCCCAAACCAGCCCCCAACCCTCCAACCAACCAGCACACAGCAGGAGATCAGTGATTTCACTGCAAGTTTATGATCTCAACACAGCAGAAAAGGGCCATGATCTTTTGTTTTGCAATAGGTTATTTATTACAGCTTAAGTAAAACAAACGCTCAACACTCTTTGTCCCAAGCTCCTGTGACACAAAGCTACTGGTAGGACAGCTATCCTTAAGGAAGTGTCCAAAAGAATGCAGGACACTGCAGATTTTTCACTGGTCAGAGAAGTAGCACTGCCACGTACTTGGGAAAGCCAAAATCCATAAGCAGGTCACCACCTCCAAGGAAATATTTCTCTGGGTTACAAACAACAGAGAGAGATCTCTGAGGTCACATTTTCCTTCTGCTCTGCCTCACTGTTCAGTTATTACCCAGACTTCAGCTTGCTGAAGGTAATTTTTTTGGGAGGCAGCATTCAATTATTGCAGATCACAGGCATTATGTAAACTGTTGTGTATCAGGAGCTGCTCCAAAGGCCAAGCAGGATTCCAGACCCTATTCCCTGCTTTGATGGAATGGCTTAAACCAGACCTAGTGTAAAGGGAGAAACAGCTCATGAACTGCGACAACCAACACTAAGTCACTTTGGAACACCCAAAGCACTGATGTTACAGACCTACAGAGCCCAACAGGCATTTCTGACCTTCAGAGTCATGGCCACCACCTAGAAAATTAGACACAGTCCAAAAATTCATGTCCAGGTCTGAAAATGCACAGAGAAAACCCTGAACATGCAGGTTACCTTGGCTGTTTGAGTCCCCACACACCCACCCTTCGCTGGGCTCTGAAAGCCACAAGTGCCCAAGCCAACACCAACACTTTCACCAAAATCTCCACAGCTGCACTTTTTGTAGCAGCCCCCAGCCCTGCTTTTTTTTTTTTTCTGAAGAAAAACTCCACCAAAATAACCCCTTGGCAGTTTGGAGTAACCATGTAGGCTTTTTTTGTCCTTAATGGCATCAATAAAAAATACTAAAGGAAAATAGCAGATCAAACTGGCTACTGAGCTGCAAGAGCGTGAGATCTCCCATGGGTGGCCTCAATGGCCTTCCTTGGCCATGAAAATTCTGTCTGGGGCAGAGAGAAAATGGTAGGAAAACACTACAACACAAGAGCCAATTGTGAGTGCACTGCATAAGCCCTTGGGCCAAATCCTTGTTCAGAGAAAGCAACAGACAAACAAAAACAGTCCTAGGAAGGTGCTGTTTTTTGAAGAAAAACTCCATCAATCATGAGAAAACTTACAATCTTCAGAAGAAAAACACCTAAGACAAAACCAGTTACTGGTGACACTTTTTAATTTCTTATGGTCAGACTTGTTTGAAGCAAAACCAACAGAGTAAGACAGAACTAGAGGACAGGCAGTCATATTTACAGCCATTCAAAACTAAGAGTGTAAAAGCAGAGCTCAGTGGTGAAAGAAGCACAGAAGCATACAAAGAATAGGTTTTTTTTGTTATTATTAGAATTTTATTATATTATCTTAGCTATTAAAAGAATCTGTTGCATTTTTTACTGCCCAATTCCAACTCACCAGCTCCCACTCAAAACGACTTGTGATACAAAAAGCGCCATTTTTTCTGTTTGTAGACAACAAAACCACCTGCTTTAATTTTCTCAAACCTTACTGAAGAGTCACAGCACAGTTAACACTAATGCTCTATTCTTTGCCATTAAATAAAAAATAAAAAAAGGAAAATAAAACAGGCAAAGGGAAAAAAACAGACTGAGTCAGTGTAATCATTCAGATGGATTCTGGATGACAATCAGGAAATAGTCTTTATCTGGAGAGAAAAAAAAAAGAAAATTATTCTTTCACTGCTGGTATTTGTTCACAGAAAAAGTAAATTCCAATATTTTTCACATCTCTGATGTGCTATGGGAACTCCAGAGCCCTGACATTCATTTTCAATGAGTAAAACAGGCTCCAAGCGTCAGATCATTTATTTCATGGGTTTTACTGAGAAAAACCTCTAAGCTTTACAAACTGCATGCTCCCAAGGCAGCTGAATTTAACCCAGTTTGTGCCAGGAAACTACAGTAACGGCACGTGCCACACTGGTGCAAAGTGGCCACTGCTCTTCTCTCACAGGCACACTGAGGGCCGCAGCTGTTTTTTCCGGAGCAATGCTTATTCCTCTTTCCATCCTTCCTGTGGAAATCCGAGGCTGCCTCAGCATGATCAGAGCCTGTGTTAAGATCTGCCCTGACCCATGCCTGCCATGGAGAACTGCCATCCCCTGCTCGGCCTCTCCACCAGCCCCATCTCAGCAGGGAGCACCCAGGGACAAGGCTGAATTCCTGACAAGAGTGACCTGCACTCATCTCGCTGCTTCCCAGTCTGGAAGTCAACAAAATACTGAGGATGTTTCCTGAAAAGAAGGTTGCTGCTGCTGTATACCATGACTCACGATTACAGCTACAGTGTGCTCTAATACTTTTCCCAGAACTTGAAAGCCAGGACTGTCTTGTTTCACCACTCAGTCCACAGTTCTGAATGGAAATTGCTCCCAGAACATATTTCTTTCAAAATCCTAGGGTTTTATACTGAAAAACAAAACATGAGAGGGTGCAGCACTCTCTCAAGCATTATCTAATACTTTCTACTTTGATCTACACAGAATGAGGGAAGGGATTTGCCACATTCAAACATGACAAAGGAAACTTAGGTCAATGATAAAGCTTTCAACTCTCCAGAAAGTAGAACAGCTTCTCGGAAAGAAGAGATTATCCAATGTGAACACAAGCAGCAGGCAGACTCCTTCCAGACTGACAGTGTCAGTCTCAAGTCAAAACAATCCTACTGGAATCCCAGATTACTGCTTTAGCCCTGCTCTCTCCTACCTGGAGCGACCATGATTTCGTTTTTCTTGGAGCGGATCCGCAGGAACGTGAGGTCGTTCTGGGGATCGATGTCCCGCACGGTGCTCCTGGCCTTCATGATGAAGCTGTGCATGAGGCCGGCGTACTGAATGGTGGTGGAGTTGTCTATGGTGCTCTTGATGGGAATACCTGCAGGAGAGGGACAGCAAGGCTCAGTGACAAACCTCCAGAACCAACCCCACGCTGTGCATCACCAGGTCCAACCTCAGTTGCCACCGCACCAGGGGTTAGGAGTGTTCCCTTTGAAGGCAAGAGAAAAATATGAAGAAAAACAAGATATGAAAAAGCTGAGATGTGGGACCACAGGTGTAGGTGAGAACTATTTACTTCTAGTAGCATCAGTGCTTTACTTTTGCATTTTGAGAGTTAGAAATAGAAATAAATTAAACAAAAACAATTATCTGTAGAGGAGAGAAGAAATAATGATGTTCCAGCTTTTTCTCCTGAGTGAGGACACCTTTTTTACTTCAGAAAGGGTCCCCAACACCAGTTAAATGATATTGAGCTACGCCAGGCTGGGATCAGTGATTATGGAAGACATCAGCTGCTGCATCACACAGCTCCAAGGCTGAAGCTCCAACATTCAGCCCTAAGAGCAGGTGCAGTCCTGGGAGGTCCCTGGCTCAGTGATAACCAGCCTGGAGGGCAAACACACTGTTCAGCCAGAGGTTTCCCTCCCTTACACTTCAGCCACCCATTAGATGTGTTTTCCCACCAAAAGCCAGTCAAACCCTGGCTCCTGGGTCAGAACACAGCAGCCAAGCACCAAATTCTGCAGGGCAGAACCAGGTATGTGCTGCAGCTGCAGCACAGACAGCACAAACCACTCAACCATCATAGAAAAGCAGCAAGCAGGAGCCAAGCTGCATGATCTGATCCTCAGTATATTCACATGTAGCTACTGTCATCTTTTCTAAGTATTACTTCTAGGAAATATTCCATTTTTGGGCTGCTCACAGTGTATTGAGAGTGCTCTGAAGAAGTTAAGTGTGTTGAACTCTTCAGAGACTCCAAGAAGAGACAATTTGCTGATGAGTTCCATGAGACCACAAGCACTAGACAGTGCTAAAGAACTGGAGTCTGCCAGGGCAGCAGCGTTCTGGACAGGCCCAGCACCAAGATTTCCATCTTTTGAGAGCCTCAGTGCTACAGATGAAAGTTTTCACAGACCCAGTTTCAAACACCGCCATAACTCAAATACTTCAACACTTTTGCAAATTATTTTAATTTATTTCCTAAAATAATAACATGAGCTTCCAGAAATTGTAAACCAATTTTCTCTTGTAGCCTGACTACTGTCTCCTCGGGCTGCAGGAAAACCTCTCCCAAAGCCAGACTCTAAGCTAAGTGCCAGTGCTCAAAGTGGGTGGTTGGAGTAAGTGATAGGTCAGAAAAGGGAGCGGCACCTTCCGAATTAACCACGATGATTCCCTGCACGCCCTTCTGGCTCTGGATTCGCTTCAGTGTTTCCTCCACCTCAGCCTGCAAGACAAAGCACAAATCAATACAGAGTTACAGCTGCTCTTTGCCTCCCACCAAAGCTTTGGGATAATGTGGCAGAAAAGCTGCACAGGGATGAATAAACAGCCACTGCCTACACTGGTTTATACAGCCAAGTGTCTGTACTTTGGTGCCACCTTTTCTGCATGACCTTTCCAGTTATTTTCAATCTGCCTTTCTTCTTCACTCATTTGTGATTATCATTCTGGAACTCCCCTCTCTCCTCCTCCCCAAGCCTGCTGCTGAAGGCTTGCAGCTGGAAGCTGCAGTCAGACTGCTACAATTTAGGTGTCAAACAAAAATCATCTTTAGAAATGGACATGGAATTCATGAAAAAAGTAGGAAAAGGATACATAGTGGGTGCAAGATGATCTTCCCTTTTATCAAATGAATGCCAAAAGCAATTACAAACAAGAGAAGTGAGTGGAAAAACAATGAATGAACACTCTTTGTAATTCTGATTCGTGCTGGGATGGCTGCAAGGCTGTAACCATTGCCAGTAATTTACAACTTAAAAAATGAAAAATGCAAATGCAGGCCAAGGCAATAGTTGTTTGTCTGCTCTATAAAGAAGGAGGTTTCAGTACCTTCTGCACAATTTTCCTGCTACAAGACACCCATCAAAATATAACTATGGCATCTGTAGTAGGGTGGGAAACCCTCTCACCTGAGCTGATTTCCACAGCTGGATGAGTATTTGGCATTTTTTATTCCCAATAAAGGAAACAGAAACAAGCAGCATCTTTCAGATCCTGCAAGGCAGAGGGCCCCAGAAATGGTTTAGGAAGGGAGAGCAGAATCACTAGGACCAGGACAGGTGAGACCTGCAAGGGGCATTTGGCCAAGGCTGTGCTCCCTGGGCACCCTGAACAACCCCCTCCACTTCCTGCCATGGCCAACGGGCACAAAGATGTCACACGCCCTGTTCCCTGGGAAGAGACCTTGTCCAACAACAAACGCAGCACAGCACCAGCTCAGCCCCAGCACCACCAGCACTTTGCTCAGTGGTGCAAACACAACCTGTGGCTCATAAGAGATGGGACCCCCCAGGATGGTCTTTATGAAGCAGAAGTTTTTCTGTGTCATCCAGCACAGAAAAATTAAAGTATTTTCAACAAAACTATTGATTATTTCTGAATGCTGGACTGTTCTCAAATGGAAGACAAAGGAAATTAAATAAACAACAAACAAAAGGGTGTACAAATGCTGAGAAAATATATTGTCGAAATGCTAAACCTATTAAGAAATTAAGATCTGATTTCCTGCCTTTTTACTAGCACTATTTAAGTGCTGATTAAATACTTTCCTTGACACGACCTTAACAAACCTTTTCAGATACAAAGCAGCATCCACACCCGTTTTTAATTTCCTCTTAACACCTTTAGCTGACCTAACTCACAGGTGGGTGATCAGTTCTGACAGTTTACTGCTGCTGCTGTGGGAAGATCCTGCTCCTCCTATTCTCACTCTGGGGCTTGTCCAGCACCTCCACAAGCCACTGCAGCTCACCAGACCAATAAAAACAGTACTGAGAAAAAAATTTACATATTTAATTAATGGAACACACAAACCCCATTTTAATGAAGGACTGAATAACTACAAGAGATAGCATATGGAGAAGGAGAGATGCACTCTAGAAAAGGAGAATGAACACTCCCTCAACACCATTTTGCTGCTAAATACCCTTTGCTATATGTACAAGAGCAGCCTTTATGTTCCTGTTTTCATCTGGAATACCTGAACTCCTAGGTTTGCCTAAAAAATACATCTTATTAGATAATTTCAATTTTCCCTCTGCAACTTCGGTCAGCATTTATTTCTTTGCAAATTTTGACATACATTTGATCTCCAGTTTCATCAACGTGCAATAGCCAGCAACACATCTGAGCAGGGAGAAGCCTCCAATACAATCGCAACAGAACAAACACTGCCCCGGTTATTAAACATCCAAAACCTGATTGCTTCCAGCTGCAGGGACGTGCCCTGGCAGCCGTAGGAAATGCAGGTTTCGCTGTGAGCGTTTCCCCGGCACAGGGCTGGGCTGGATAGGGGGAAGGTTCGGCCGCTCCCACAGTGACTCAGAGCCAGGGAAGCCCCTCGGAGGCAGCGCCGGGACCCGCAGCGCTCCCGGCGCAGGGCTGAGGGGGCCGGACGGGACCCCCGGGCCCGCCCCGCACAAACACGACCCCGCCCGGGGACCCGACACAGAACGCAACACGAACCGAACCGGGCCGGGCGCTCCCAGTCCCCGCAGGGTCTCGCGGCCCGCAGAGGGGTCTCGCCTTCACCCGGGCCCCGCCCGCGGAGCAGCGCCTGTGCCTGAGGGGAGCCGGGACAGGCACCGGGACCGGTACCGCCCCGCCCTGCGCCGGCCGCAGGAGCCCCCGAGGGCCGGGGAGGCACAGAGACCCCCGAGGGCGGCACAGGGGCCCCGCCCGGACTCCGGACCGGCCTCACTCACCATGATCGAGCCGCCGCCTCCGCCCCGTCTCGGCCCCGGCGCTGCCCCGGAAGCGCTTGGAGCGCGGGGCGGGACCGCTCCGGAGACACCGCCCCGAGTCCCCTCGGGACCCACACAAATCCCCCCAAGCTCCCGAGGTCGCTCCCGGGCACGCCGTGAGTCCCTGATCCCGCTTTAGGGACGTCAGCGTGAAACCCCAGCTTTCCAGTACCTGAAAGGGACCTGCAGGAAAGGTGGGACGAGTCTATTTACAAGAGCCTGGAGTGACAGGACAAGGGGGGGATTGGTTCACACTGAAAGAGAGGAGGTTTAGATCAGAGATTAGGAAGAAATCCTTCCTTGTGAGGGTGGACAGGCCCTGGCACAGGGTGCCCAGAGAAGCTGAGGCTGTCCCATGCCCTGGAAGTGTCCAAGGCCAGGTTGGACAGGGCTTGGAGCACCCTGGGATAGTGGAAGGTGACCCTGCCCATGGCAGGAAGCTGGAATGGGATGGCCTTTAAAGGTCCCTTCCCACCCAAACCATTCTGTGATTCCATGATAACGGCTGTGGGGAGTTCTTTTGCCCCCTAAATGGCTGCAACCCCTCAGCTGCTGCCAGAGCCCCGCCAGGACAGGGGCAGAGCCACTCCAAGGCATGGTGCACCCTAAAGCCCTGGGCCCTCCCTGCCCAGCCCCGGGGATCCGTGTCCGGAGGGCAAAGGTGTGCGCTGCCCCTGCCAGTGCGAAAGGAAGAGCTCTCAGCTCCCTTGGGGAAGGGCTGGGGATGACCCACAGCCTGATGGCAAAACAAAATAATACACCCAAGAACTGCACCCCGCATAACCCCAGCTCTTTTCTACACACGCAACAGCAGCAGTTGGGACTTTCCTCGACCTCAGGCTCTGCTAGAAGTGAAACAGAGTCCCAGAATGGTTTGGGTGGGAAGGGACCTTTAAAGGCCATTTCATGCCACGCCCTGCCAGGGGCAGGGACACCTTCTACTATTCCAGGTTGCTCCAAGCCCCGTCCATGCTGACCTTGGACACCTCCAGGTATCCAGGAGCAGCCACAGCTTCTCTGGGCAATTTGTACCAGAGCCTCACAACCCTTACAGGGAAGAATTTCTTCCCAATATCCAATCTAAACCTACTCCTTATCAGTTTGAATGCTCCTTCTTTTGGGACTATAACCCCAAAATCATCAAATAGACACTGGGCTCACACTGTGCTCCCACAGCAGTCACAGAGAGCTGGTATTGGGTAAAATGTAAAACATGTCCTCATAAAGTGTTTTTAGATTTTTTTCTTCCCTTGGGAAGCCAGGATTTGACACAGCAGGTAAGCTCACTGGCCTCTCCAAGCTGTTAAGAGTCTGCATCCTCCTTAAGAGAAAACAAGATTTCTCCAATGAGCCCTGTCATTTGTGCACTGCTGGGCTGACAGGCTGAGAATGAACATGAGATCAGGCATTGCCAGAGATCAGGAAAAAATCCTTCTTTAGGATCCAAGAGATATGGCTATTTCCTCTTCTAGTGGCTATTTACAACTCTGCAATCTAATTCAGTTAAATTCTAATCTCTCTTACCAGTCCAGCAGTGAGTTTTACAGCTTGGCTACAAGAATGCATTTTGCCATGGATTAACTTGTAGTCTGTGCAGTGGTAAGATCTGGGATAGTAAGTAAGGATGTGATGGATAATTTGGGCAATAATAAGCAGCACACAGCTGCCATCAGACACCCAAACCAAACGTGGGTTTGTTTACACAACCTTCCCATCCTGCCATGAACAAAACCTTCAGCACTCCCACCCAGGGCTGGTGCTGACACTAGCACCCTCATCATCAAAGCAAACAGAAAAAAAAATGGTGCAACTGAGATGTACATTTACCATACACTGCATTGTAACTAATTTTTGCCTTTTTAAAATAAACTTCAGATGTATGTGAAATACCCTTGTAGCAAAAAATAAAGCTGCCCAAATCAGTGTCAATTTTTGAGTTTAC
Source organism: Irena cyanogastra (assembly GCA_013397155.1). NCBI lineage: Eukaryota > Metazoa > Chordata > Aves > Passeriformes > Irenidae > Irena > Irena cyanogastra. Next base: position 52,759 of record VWZV01000263.1, read on the forward strand.
ACAACTTACTAGGATGCTTTTAGGTGGTTCCATTCAAAGCTTGGAGGAAGTGACTCCACACCAACCTCCCTATTGCAGAAAAAGGCAGTTGTTATTGCATGTATTTGCCCGGCACAGAAAATCATCCTTGGGATTTGCTGCCCCTGACAAAATTGAGTTACCGGAGCCTCTGGGAACACCTGGGAAAGTCAGCAGAGGGAGAAGCCAGTGGGAAGGTCTGCAGCAGAGAATATCACCCTCAGGGAAGGATGACCACTTTAGGGACCATTTAACCCAACTGAACAGAATCAGCTCCCTGAGACAGAATCACAAAATCAACTAGGTTGGAAGACACCTTTGAGATCATCAAGTCTGCTATTCTATGACCCTAAGACCTGACAGGACATCCCTGTGAGCACTGGGGGAACTGGAACCTCACTGCAAAGCCCATCTCAATTATCTGGAAGAGCTTTGTGGCCACCAGGAGAGGTTCTCATTACAGGAAAATATAAATGCCACCTCCCCCTTTGAGGAGGATCAGGGACACTACAAGGCTGGTTGGTCTCACTGGAGCTTTCCCCCCTCCTTTGTGGCATTCTGCCAATCCAAACCACTTGCAGCATCCTTCCTCACTGTTAGTATCCCTGCAGCAGTGCTGCAATGAGATGTTACAGCTGTGGCTCCTGCAGAACCTCCCTCCACCCCATCTCCCTCAGGCCTCAGCAGCCTCACAACCCTCACTGGCTCCTCAGGGCAGCATCCACAAGCACTAAAAATCCACTACTTGTGACAAAATCTCCTGTTCAATATCCAGTGCAATCAACAAGGGTGAACGAGGTCTCAGGAAATAATTATTCCTAAAGAATCCCAGTGGAAGGACAAGTCCAGGCAGCCTGAGCTGCCCAGGAGCACACAGACAATTCATTTCCACCTGGATATTCTGTCACACATAAGGAATAAGGACCAGACCACCAGCTCTTTAAGTAGTTTTATAAAAGTATTTGACTTACTGAGATACTGTTACAGTTACCTGAGTATTTGAAATTACAATGCAAGGAAATATCGACAATGGATTTCAGTACAGTATTTTACAATCCAGTGCTGCTGATCCCAGTTTCTACACGAGTTCACTAGAGCACATATACACAAACCGTGATTCTTGGAGAAAATTAAAAGACACCACAAAAAAGGGGGCTGGAGATGCCAATATAACAGAGTTGAGATCACAAATCCAGTGCAGCATGGAATAAAATAAAATTTAAAAAAACCAAAACAACAACAACAAAACCCCTAACCCCAAAACTTTTTTTTTATTTTTCTCAGAATAATAAAAAAGGTTGGTTTTCTTTAAACACAAGCAACTGGATTAAAAAAACCCCAAACTTCCATACTAGATCAGATAAAGAATGTATTTACTGTGCATGTCATTAGTAAATGAAGAGTTCCTGAGCTACTTGTAACAATAAGGCTTTGTTAATTCTCAGTATTTCATTTTCTCATGTCATTCTCATGAGAGAAATTTCTAAATAAAATTTTTTAATAGTTGGTAATTAGGATCAAGTGACAGTTGCATATGAATGTACATTTGTGACATACTATGAATTTATGCAGCTCAGGTTGCTAAAACAGTTGAAGCAGTGGGAGACAAATTAATTAATCTCTGCTGAAAATCTTACTTGTAAATCCAATCCACAAAAACCTGTTATCTGAGATAGCAGCTGCTCTGGGCTCATCCCTGTATTGCTTCACCAGATCCCCAGAGAGAACCGAAAAGTGCACCAGTGGCTTGTATAATTCCTTTTAACTTCTACACAACATGCTGTAAAAATTTAACAGATTTGTTAGTATTCACAAGTCAAATGCCTAAGGAATCTGAACTTGTGCCTTCAGAAATATTGCCAATGTAACACTGTAAAGTTGCTTTAAACATTTTATATTTGGCCAAATCCGATGTTTCACTGATTATTTTTTCCCCCTCAATGAATTCTTTATTTGCAATATTTTAAAATAATATCTGGTGCTTGGAATATCCAGCCCCCTTTCTCCCATCCTGGTACAGCAGAAAAGACATATAAACATGCCATTTAAATTAAAGAAACAATGGAATAAGTGGAATCCTGGACATCAAAAAATATATACAAGCAGGTGTATTTTTCCTGAACTAAACATTTCAACCATAAAAATATTCAACAGCCAAACCCTATAGAACTAGGGCTAAGGCTATTTCAATTATAACTACTCTTTATTTTAAAAATATAGGGCTGACAGCCTTTTGGGTGATATTTATACATGAACAATAGTTCTAGGTTCCCTACACGAATCATAAAGCAATATGCAGAACATAGACTATTTTTCATAGCTTAACCTTGCATTATCTTGCTTAATTTAATCTCTCTTGTAAATATGTTAGATAACTACATTTCATTGTAAGAATTAATATAAACAGAAAATATATATATAAGGCTTTTTTTTTTTCCTCATGAGCTGTATGCTGTCATAGATCCAAATGTTGTAGAAGTTGGCAATTCTCCTCCCAGTCACACCTGAAGGTGAGTTCTCACCATCAATGAAACTTTAAACGAGGGGCATTTCTGTATCATCAGCACCTCTCTCCAGGCCTTCCTTCCATTAAGCCTGACAAGTCCCGCCCTCCCAAAGCATTTATCACTGAGCCCTGACACACTTGTGAAGTCAGATAAAACCTGTAGTGTCTTGGTTCTTCTTAGGCCTGAATTAGTTTTTCCCTCTTGCAATTCAGATGGGTAAGACAGCAGGAAAGAAATACTCTTTTCCAGACTGAATGTTCAGTTTTACACTTTCCCACTGTCCTGTTTCAGCTCTGTCATCTGAAAGAATCTTAAATGCAGCTCCTGCCCTAGTGCTCTGAGCTGCAGGTTTCCTTTAATATGTGCTACATGTTATTTCAAGTGTCAAGTCTCTCACTGTGGCTACAGCTCATTTCACTGGTGTCTGACTTTCTCCCTTCAGGGGAAGGGAAAGGGCTGACCAGACCCAAAAAGTGCATTCAGTCTAAAGGAGCAGTAAAATGCAAAAATGTTATTGTAAACTGGAAAATAATTAACAGATTCTAAGAGGAAATAACAGATGTTAATTCAACAGGAACTCGCTACAAGAGTTACTAGCTGTAAGCAGCTTGGAGTGAATTAGCTTAGAAACCTCCCCAAAAACTTTAATTTCAGACTTTATAGAACTATTTACTGATGCTCCAGCTTCCCAAAAACCTGTAATCCGTGTCTGAATTTTCTAATCCTCTTGGCCTCAGCCAGTCTCACACATCAGTTCATCCGCAGAAATGATGAGTAGGATCATTTTCTGAATCCAGTTGTTTTGTGTCTTCCTCAGAGCCAAATGAACTCTTCGGAGCAAACTGACTGCAACATGTAGGAAAAACACCCAGGGTAATGTCCATTAACACTGCTAACAAACAGCCTGCAAACAGGAACCTCAATGGAATCAGTGCAATCCCAGCTGGGCTTGTCTTTTGCAAAACAAGTGAAGTACCACAGTGTTAATATTGATTTCAAAGTTAAAACGTGTTACACAGCAAAATCTCAGAATCCTTCAGAGGGCACAGAGCAGTGTTCCAACAGCTTTGGGCAGGTGTCTCTTTTGCTTACAGGAGCAGGATTGGGATAAACCAAAGCGAAGCTATGCTCTGGATTTGTGCCACAGTTTGACATCCCCTTAACAGCAGCTTCAGTCCAGCTGGCACGTGAGCAGACTCCAGGCAAGGAAAAACAGTCTGGCCACACTTGAGTTAGAAAAAGGAGCTTAAGGATTGGAGCTGCTCATGGCACAGAGGTGGATCCAGGCTGGCTTTGACACTGCTGTTAAGAGGCTCAGGATGCTGCTGCAGCATTGCAGCTACCAATGAACTTCCCAGTGCATCAGTAGCAAAAATGCTACTAAAAAGGAAAGACAAAACTACTGTTAAAAATCTGTCAGTCATTAAGGACACATTCTAATTAATGAATGGTGAAACAAAGCAGAGCCCAAAGCTGTAATAAACCTCTACTTCGGTCATTAGTCACTTGTAGTCACATCTGATTGCGCATTTGATTTCTGAAAGTGCTCAGTAGAAATCCAGAGTTAAGGTGGATAACCTCAGGATAACCTCCATTTATTTACACATTAGTACTGTTAAATAAATCCAAGTCATGTCTACATTACAATGAAGTGTGCAACAAGCAGAAGAAGTGAAGCACATACATCGTGTTGGGTTCACATTCTTCAAGGTGCAAATTTCAGCTACTCTTGCCCAAATCCTTCTGTTTCTTCAATTGCAAATAACAGCTTTTCCTTCAACTGCTCATAATTTTTATATGGTGGAAGGTCTAAGCGATTGAAACTGCAAAACAAAAAAAAAAATTAATCACTGATGAAGAATTCAATAGGAACAAAAAATTATGAATATGGGTGACTGGAATTTTTTCTGTGGAGATGGATACTGGGATTTATAACCCGAGAAAAGCTGACTACTGATATAAATGTAAGTATTTCTGAGGGCAGAGGTTAGGATTCAAATGCTCATACAGTGATAGTCTTCATTAACTTTTCCTAGTTGGAGGAAAACCAACCTCTAGGTGGTTAATTAGAGTCATCATTCAGTATGAAATTTTCAATTTGTGTGGTTTTGCCTACCCAAAGAAAGAGCAGAAGTGACCTTTTCCCTGGAAATGCGTCAATGTGGCTATTTTACTAAGGAGTGCAGTGATAACAAAAGATAGTCCCAACCTTGTTAGACAATGCTGTTAATTACTTCAATTGTTCAGCAATATATTACACAAATCCATGGAAATTCCAATAGAATCTATTCCATGCCACAAGAGTTTTTCAGAAGTTCAGCTGTCATTCAACAACATAGTTAATTGGTGTAATTTGTGTTTGCTTTCACAGAGTCTCATCCATTTCAGCATATTACACATTTATTAAAATATCACAGCAGACTGTGGTCACTAAAACCACAGCAATATCAATATTCTGATTTGTTATGTACTCACCAGGTATGACTTCTGGGCAACCAGTTTTCTTTTCCAACTTTTTCGATACAGAATTTTTGGGGTCCATTGCTCCCTGTAACAAATTCCAATAGACAAAGCATAGCTCCAGCTACCTTTGAATCACTATAACACACACCTGAAGCACACAAGGCTTAAATGAAGACAGGATTACCATTACTTGCACAGAGAAGGGACATTTGTCTCACTATACAGCTCTGCCTGGATCAAAGTATGCATGTGGAGAGATGGATCAATTTGAAGTGATTTTAAAGTGCAATAAATAGGTGTAAACATTCCTTCCATATTTTTCCATCATAGCTCAAGCATATGCATGGCTTACAAAACAGCATTTAATATAAAATTCATTAAAAATGCCATAAATATATAATTTGGTTCTTTGTAGAAGTATCTTCTGCATTAGAAGGGCTATTAATACATACCCATGAGGTCAGCAAATCCTCCCACTGGCAATCTGCATGTTCCAGTCACAAACTGCAAGAGTCTCATCCTCTTCTCATTATCTATTTCTTTCACAAACTGAAAAACAGTAATTGAAATAAACATTTAGGGATAGAGTCAATCTTCAGATTTTCACATCACCATCCACAGATGAACAGTAACCTGGCTGCTGGGAACAGCTGGGTTAGCAGTAACAGTTTCTATCTGCAGGTGTGCTCAGTGTTCTGACCACTGTTCACTGAGCTATGCTCTCTAACTTCTGCTGGTCTGAGAATAAAGCAAAATCTGCAAACCTGCCAGAACCACACAATCTGCCTGCTGGTCCTGGTGTAGTGCCTGTAGATGGTGTGTCTCTGCCAGTCATTCAGGTCAATTTCTTGCATTCCACAGAGAAGCACCTTTGGGGCAGAAAAAGGGAAATAAGCAGAGGAGTACAAATTTCCACTTTCCTTCTGTTACCTCGCACACAGCGGAACAGAACAACTGGACCCCCACTCAGCAGCACCTGCAATAACAGTGCACTTGGTTTTAATTTTCAACTTCATCCAAAACTTTTATAAACAAAGACTGGTGATGGTTCATGAAGTGTCTTTGGAGAGGCCACAAATTAGAGAGCATCTCTGTTGTGAAAAATGGAGTAATCATTTGCAATTTTTGGAATGAACTGTTCCCTGTGAGGGTGAGGAGGCCCTGGCACAGGGTGCCCAGAGAAGCTGTGGTATCCCTGGAAGCATGCAAGGCCACGCTCAGCAGGGCTTGGAGCAACCTGAGCTAGTGAAAGGCGTCTCTGCACATGGAAGGGGTTTGGAACAAATTATTTAAGATCCCAATCCAAACCATTCTGGGATTGTATGTAGACATTCAAGCCAGTTTATCTTTGCCCAGCCATACTGTTCTTCACTAGGGATGGGATGTTTTGTTTTGATGGTTTTACTTTTCAATCTGAACTGATGATTCAGAAAGCGTAACTTTGAGAGATCAAACCCAAACCAAGAACTTGGCCCAATCTATATGCAACCATCCATTGCATATCTGGTTTATCTCTCATTCTGTCAATTTACTCATTCTTTGAACACAGGCAAATCAAAGAAACACAAAAACAGAGTAAGAAATTTCTGCTGACAGCATCTTGGCATTTAGAAACATCGAAGTTGGCTGCAAAGAGGAAAGCTGAGGAAAACACATTAACCTAATACTATTCCATGAAGTTTTCCCCATATTCCCTATAAATCAGCTGTCAGCCTCAGTGAGTTCTGCTCTTCAGATGTACTGACTGGAGTTTATTTTATGTGTAATGACCTGGATCCAGCAATAGCCAAGCAATCCTTTACCTCCAGTTCCTTTGCATCAAAATACTGCAAATACTGTTGTGGCAGAATTTCATTGAAGCCTTCAAAGAAAGCCTGCGTCTGCTCCTCAACACCTCGGGACAGTCTCCATTCTGCTACTAGTCTGGAAAAGAAGACATACCAAGATCATTTAAATGGCCCATGCTAACCCAAGACCACATCTTTGCCTATTTTTGAGATGAACTGAAAGCTAAGTTAAAAAAAAAACAACATAGAAAGTCTGGAAAGTTCTGGGGATACAGCACCATATCATTTTATCAGCAGCCTTTACTCTGTGCAAATGATTTCATTCTTTCTCTAAATTACCCTAAGTGTTCAACTATTCTGCTACAGAAGTGTTTTGGACTCAAAGAGGAGGCAGCATCTTTTCACTGATTACATTAATGGGAGCACAGCAGTCCTAAGGTATTTGAAGATTTTGTCTGATATTCTCCCCAGAAATCTCAGCTGTTATCCATGACAAGGTAAAAACAAGTCAAGTTGTACTGGTGAAGAGCAGAAGGACTGCCAGCTTACCAAGCAGTGACTATGTCCATTTGGAAAGTTCCACATTTGTTTCTGTTAATCATGACACCACTCTCCATTAATAAAAGGGTGAAAAGCAGGCAGGAGACCAGGAGAACCTGAACCCAGGGAGAAGCAGATATTATGCTGAATTCAAGCCTAACCTGTCAGGAGCACTGCAGTCTAAAGGAGAGGTGGCTATTTCTAATTTCAGTCCTAGAAACTTGGGGGACTTAAAGCAGGACTTGGAGTAAGGCAAAAGAATCTGAATGAAAGTGTAATCTGAGCTCTCCCTGCGTTGCTAGGAACTAGAGAAGAATGATGTTCTGCAGATCCTCCCTCCTGCCAAATGCCAATGTTTCTTGTACAAACACCACCTCTTCTGTGAATCACTGAAACGTCTGCAGATTTCTCATCTGATGAAAACAGAGCCCACTCCTGACTCCCTCCCCCTGCCCATGGAAAAGGCCTTCACAGAACACACCGTAACAAAGAGGAAAATTCTCTTTCTCTCTGATTCAGTTTAGTTTGTGCCTGCAATGTGTGATGACTTCTTTTTTTTCGCAAGCACATCCTCCAAGCTTTTATGTTGAAGTTCACACCTTAAATCAGAGCTGCTGTACTGCTGCACACTGAAGAAGGAGGGGATATTTCAGGACAAGGCAGGTCACTGTTCACATTTTTATTCCTTAATCACTCTTAGGTTCCTTCACTCAATCTACTGCTTTAAAACATTTTGGTGCTGCAAATATGATCCTTACCTTATGACACTACAACATATGACATCATTCATAACACTGTTACAACTACAAGACCAGTTCAGATAAAACTTATAGCAATTCCAAGTATCTTTGAAAAAGAAGAATCTTCACAAAAACATCCAAAAATGTTCTTGAAAAAAACCAACAAAAAAACAATCCCTCAACACCCCAAATGAACCAGAAATGGCTGGCTAGAACATCAGCAGGCTATAAAGCAATGTAATTATAATAATAAACACACATAACATTTAATGAAATACACGGCAGTCACAATTCTTGTCCTGGTATTCTGCTAAACTGAGATAACACTAGAAAAAAGTGGACTTTCTTCTAAACATGATCTCTAGAAAAAGTGGATTTTAGAAACTTATTTCTATCAATATTCCTCTTTCAAATATGAGACACAAACACTTGCCACTTGTTGCCTGCATCAGCAATTATTCAGCAATGACAAATGACACAGACAGTCTTTTGTTGCTAAAACTCAAGAAAGAAAATGACAGAGTATTTTCAAGTCTTCACATATTCTTACCTGATGTAGTCTTCTTTATTTTCTTCTGTGACCAGAATGTTGCTACCATTTGGCTTCAAATCATGGCTTTTGATTTCACCTAATATTTCTTTATCAACAGAAAAAAACATTTCCAAGCCACATTCTTCAATATCATTCTCTCTGGAATGAAAAAATACAGTTTTAAATAACTGTGTTGAGAACCTGCACGCAGTAGAGGAGATGAGTATGAAGAACCATAAAGCGGAAGGTTTGGAGCTAAGTGATCAAGATAAGGAAATGTTCCTTACACAATAATTATGGCCTTGCCAGAAGTCCTGGAGTTTATATGTTGATTAATGCTTTTGGAAAGTGAAGAACTGCCTATATATACAGAGGTGTCGATGATGGTTTTCCTCCAAAATAAAGTGCAAAATCCAGATATTTATCCTGACCCATAACACAGCAATGCCAGTCTTGAAAACATGGCTGTGGTTCATTGAGCCCCATGATGCAACTGCACTGCACTTCTGAACTTCATCTTTCCAAAATATATGATACTGCATGAAATCTTGCATGAGGAAGGAAGGCTTCAGATGAAGGGTTGATTTTATTTCATCATCCATCCCTTTGAAAATGAAAGCTGCATGTGCTCAGTTTGGGCACAGAGGTTTGGCAGATGACCTCTTAAAGTCCCCTTCCAAACTCAGTCAATCTGTGAAATCCTCAAACTTGTGGGAATGAGAAAAACAGCTCCCTGATACAAATGCCAAGGAATGCTTCCTGCAAAGTTATAAAACATGCTTTTTTGTGAGGAACAAAATTATGTCTGTCCTGACAGACATGACTCTTCTCCCCTGTGAATGTGCAGTCCTTTCCTCAGGGGTACCTCCAGCAGCACTACGGACAAGGAGGCCCAGCTACACTGAAGTTTGGCTCTGGACTGAGAGGACTCTGTAGCCCTTGGAGGTCTGAAGCATTTTCTCCAATTTTCACATCCTTAAGTGTTTTTTCAAAGGGGCAAAGTCTTTTCTGGACTCCAGCCTAGATTTCTATCACTACAGAAATTGCTTTGAATTAAAATGAAGGCACATTAGCAGCACATCCATGGAGTGCAGAACATACTACTCTGAAAACCAAACAGAACTCCTATCTCAATTCTTAAACATCTCATATCCTGCTTTCTCTGCTCCTCAGTATCTAAGATGAACCTTCCAAGAACACCACTACGGGACACGAAAATCTTGGCTTTTATATTTAGTTCTGCATTTCAAAACCCAATCTATTCTCACACCTTCTATGAGGTTTTCAAACCATGTTTAGAACTATTCTTAGTGTGCTTCATAAGTGAAATGTTTTGTCTCTAGTCACAAGAAAGACTAATTTTTCTTCAAAATTGTTTTTATTATAGCTGAAGAAAAAAAATTTACTGTTTGTCTTTCTTTTTCTTCTCATATATTTCTTAACATTTTTAACTGAAAGGAAAAAAATCTGTGTTACTGAAACAAATTGCGCACATCAACCATGGACTAAAACATGAGGCATCCTCCTATGACAAAATCAGTACAGAATTACAATGCTTTAGACCAAAGGGGTTTTAAAAAATATTTCTTAAAATATCTGTAATACATCATTCCAAAATAATTGTGGTCTAGAAACTCCACATCCTTTTTACTTGCTAGTCTCTGGAGAGGAATTTGCAAAAGAGTGGAAGAGGAGGACTCCACAAGAGCATGGACAGAGAGGTGCCTGACCATGCAGACGAGCAGGCTGCAGGTAGGAACATTCTGGAATCATTAAGCTTGGGGCAAAAATACCAGGACAGCTTGAAATTCTTTAAATCATTAAATTTTCAATACCAACCTTGAAGTCAAATTGCAAGTGTAACTAACAGAAGAATTATGTGGTAGTAAATAATAAACTACATTTGTTAACTTTGTGTTCCTGTACCACTAAACATTTTGTTTTCTAACTAAACCAGTACTAGAGAAACATTAAATGGGTTTTTGCTTATTTCTTTTAATCATTTATCTGAGAAGTCTCAGTCAAATTTACTCAAGCCATTTTATTTACAACCATGTTCAACACTGTCACATCTGTATATCTAACTAGAATTAATAAAAGCCAACAAAAACACAACACAAGATGCTGCACAGAATATTCAATGAACCAGAAAGGCTCTGCATTAATAAATCAATCATTCTCTATGTATCTAAAGTCACAGTAATTCCATACTGCTCTGCAATGTTAGATTATATTCTAGTTCGTAATAGATTTACACCTACTTCCTGACAGAAGTGAAACCCAAAAACATTGTACTGCTATTTCAAGAACAAAATGAAGTCAAACTCACTTTACCCAGATGAGAGAGTTGTAAAACTCTGGGTCAACAGATTCTAAATCCTTGAGTCCTACTGCCTTGTTTAGGATACGTTTATAGAATGGCAGAGAGAAACCAGTGTCAATGAACTTCCCATGGAACAAAGCCTGAGGAACACAAAAACAGAGAAAATAATACAAAGGATGCTTCAGTACTTAATATGACAACATTCTGTTCTCTGTGCCCATGAAATCTGACAGCCAAAGAATTCAACCAACCTGAGTACCATGACTGCCAATATGCTGAAGTAGCTTATACCAACAGGAGTTATAGCCAAAACACCTGATACTGTCAGCTCAAAAATGGATTTTTTCATTTTCCATGTGATGGCACAATACTTATTCATAGGAAAATTACAGGACAGACCTGCTTCCTGTTTCAGGACTTACCATGGCAATGAACCTCCCGATGAACCTGAAGTATTTCAGGTGGTCTGGGTTGATGTAAGAGGCTGGGTTTATCTGTAAGCAGTAATTATCTTTCCCTGCATATTCAAACAGGCAATACATGGGGTTCAAGACTTCGTGTGACAATAGAAAGAACCACTCCCTGAAATCACACAAACAATAAAAACACATTTCAAAATAAATCACAGCAGAAATTACTGTAGCTAACTCATGTTGACTCGGGTTCTTGTTGGCACAGTCTACCTCCTTCCCCAGAGAGCAGCTGGCACCAAAGGGAAACTACAGCAAAGTACAAATCAAAATGCAAAGTTGCAATGGTACACAACTGTCAATGGCTTGGATAAAACCTGCTCTTATTTAAATGAGCACATTACAAGTCTACCACTGATCTAAACATCCAGGGTTGGAGAATGCCAATTAACATATGCACTTCTCAGTTACATTCCCAGTCAAGACTTTGGATTTAAATGTAGATTTCTGTTCACTTTTTCAATAAACTCTACTTGGACATTAACAGGTGGGTCAAAGGCTCACTTTAGTTCAGTAAACTGAACTAAACATCTCTTTTATCGTGGAGATGATTAAAGTCATTCCTAATGCAAACTGAAAATCATTTTACGCAGTTTTAAGACATGCAAACATCTTGCAGAACTGCCTTCCTCAGATGTTCCAAGCTAAGGAATAAACTTCACTATTACTGTGAAAGCACTGCAGTTTAAGTATCTACTTTGGGGAAGCCTTCACATCACCACTAGCAGAACAACTTCTTATGTGCCCATTCAGTGTAGTTTACCTTGCCACACCTCCATAATCTAAACCTTCTTCACCAGGGAAAATAACCCATAAACGTCTCCGGAGATCCTGAGGGCTGAAGCTCATTATCTTAGTGAAAGAAAAACAATCACTTTTTTTAAGAAAACAGCTATAAGCACTGGTTAGAATTATTACTATTTACAAACAAGCACTAGAGCATTTAATAATTTGGAAACATTGTAATCAGGGATGACAGACCTTAACAAAACCTTAACATTTTAACCTTAAGTCTACAGAGATTAATAAGAATTTCACTCCTAATAATGCAAATAGAAATAATAATTTTGTTTTTTTAAAAAATAATTACTCATTTCAAGACAACCAGACTAAGATCAACTTAATATATTTTTTGTACATAGCCCATGCTAGTACAACACATTGTGAGGAAAAATGCAGCAACAAACATAAGCACAATACAAAAACATCCTGAGAATTTGGTGCTGCTCTGCCCCAGCAGTCTCCTCAAAATTAACTCGGATTTTAAATAATTCTGAGGAGAAAAAAAAATAATCACCTCTGTCAGATAAATCAGTGCTAGACTACATATTTTAGCATGATCTTTTAAGTGTGAATGCAGCCTAACTATTAAATTAGTATTTTTTTTTTAGTCTGACTTAAAGTAACATTAGTAAGATATCAAAGGCTCAAAAACGGTATGTGAGAATAAATTTAATAACTCCACTTTTCACACCCATTACTCCCATATTTTAACACAATACCTGCTGAAATGAGTCCTCAAATAATGTTTTCCTGCTCACTGTGATCTTTATGTGCTGTGGCATTGCCAGTTGCTGAAAGGAAATTTTTTAGATGTGAAGGGTACAATCACTTAAAGTTTCCACTACTGAGTTTGGACTGCTATTTGTTGTATATATTAAAAGGTACAGTTGAATTTCATTAATTGATATAAAACAAACCCAGAAATCAAGGTATCTGAATTGTGATTTAATCCAAGAACAGATTGGTTCCATCATTGCTATCTACAGTGACATGAACACACCTCCAGATGCTGCTCAGAATAGGTTAAATATTGCACTCCTACAAGATCCTGGAAAACATTAAGACCAATAACGTATTCCAGCTGAGGAAGGCTTTCTACTCCAGAATTGATGGGACACATGAAGCACCTCTCCTTTGAGAAAAGGCTGAAGGAATTGGGATTGTTCAGCCTGGAGAAGCTTCAGGGTGACCTAATTATGGCCTTGCAGTACCTGGAAGCGACCAACAAGAAAGATGGAGAGAGACTACTGACAAAGGCCTGGAGCAACAGGACACAGGGAATGGCTTCCCACTGCCAGAGGCAGGGTTAGATGGGATATTGGGAAGGAATTCCCAGCACCTGAGAGGGTGGGGAGGCCCTGGCACAGGGTGCTCAGAGAAGCTGTGGCTGCCCCTGGATCCCTGGAAGTGTCCAAGGCCAGGCTGGACGGGCCAGGAATAGTGGAAGGTATCCCTGTCCATGGCAAGGGGTTGGAATGAGATGATCTTTAAGCTCTTTTCCAACTCAAACCATTCTGTGATTCTATTAATTTAATAAAAAATTAGAACATTCAGGCTATACTGCACAAAATTCTAAGTGAAAAACGAGGCTAGTCTCTCCACTGTTTTCAGAGGATAATTCAGTGACTCTTGAAAACTGGAACATTTAAACCAAAGACTTCTTCCTAAACATCAAGTTACTTCACCTCTTGATATAAGGAGCTTAGAGGACCAAGACTGAGACACTGGAATTTGATATTATGTTAGAGCACCCTACATGCACCACAGTATATCCCTCAGTGCTTACACATGTCTGTTGTGTCACAAATGCCCTGCAGGTTCTGCCAGAAGTGGGTATTTATATTGGAAGTAGATCTTGAGTTAACTCTAAAAAAACCATGCCTCCATATATTCCTATATTAACAGCAGCAAGAAAACACTATTCAGAAACCTACCACTTAAAATAGAGAAATTGATGTTTTCCTTTATTCTAAAACATTTTAAAGCCAAAAGTTACATCACTTTAAAGCTTACATGAGATTATACATTTCCTGCATTTACTCCCTTCTAATTTAACTCACCTTTAGCCTTCCAGTAGTTTGATTACCTTTATTGGAAGGCACTGAAGAATGCATTGAAAGCATATAAGCAAAACCAAAAATGCAAGCAAATATTGCCAAAAACTGAATCCATACCTGACACCAGAATCTGAAATAATGGACCTTGGCCTTGAAATCACGCACATAAGCTATCTGGGGTCCATTGTCTCTGCAACCAAAAGGAGGAAAAGAATGAATTTCCAAGTGTTTTTGTAACTGAAGTAAAAGCCTGCAAATATATTAGTTGTACAGCTGTGTGGTTTAGCTGGCTATATAGTCACATGTTTTGATTTTGGGATGTAATTTCTTGTTTTTAAACTAAAAACAAGTTCCTTTGTAAACTGTGGAATGCTTAACAGTACATTTAAAACACTACCTGATCATTAACTATAAAAAAAGGTTCTAACAATAAAGATGTGATGACATTCAGTTAACTTAGGAGGTAAATTCTGGTTTCAACTTCATTCTGGTTCCTAAAAAAAAAAAAAAAATCAAAAAAAGAAAGGGTTGGGTCTCTTTTAAAGAGACAGACTAGAACTCTAAGGAAGGAATTTGGTCTTCAACAGGACAGATGCAGCTTCTCCCTTACTCTCAAATCTCATACACTATGTGGCAAGAAGGATTCTGCAGTGTTCAAAACTCTGCCTTCTTCAAGGACTTTCAGTGAATGAAAAAAATCCCAGGTAATTAAGAAGCATTGCTCCATGTAAAACTTCCTGCCTAATAACATAGTAATAGAAAAAAAAAATTTCAAAAATGATGCGTGCTAAACTTGACTTTTGAAACCTCAGTAAAATGTTAAGAACACTTACAGAGCAGACTTGCCCGTGCGGGGATCTATGTAAGTAGTGGTTCTTCTGTTGTGATCCACAAAATAGGGAATTCCATCCACAGTAAATCGCATTTCCCAGCCCTCTGGCAAGGGCTTCTCATTTAACTGACTATGGATACAAGAAAATACATGGTAACTGATCAACTTAATCCCTTAAATCAATTGAGCAATACCTGAGACAGTAAACATTTTGGAAAATCTAGGAAGTCTACAGATTGAGAAAGCTTCCATTTGGATTTATTTAGCTTTCCTCCCTAAATTCTCCCCCCCTAATTCTAATTCTCCTAAATTTGCAGTCAGTTCTCAATTAGACCAAAAGGACCAGTGAAGTAAACATTAGCTCATTTGCTTGCAATACTTCAAAGGCAAGAAAAAACCTTAAGGGAAAAGTGTAAGCAAGGTTTGTTGTTTCCTTCATAAACAACAGAATTTTATCTTCTACGAGGCTTTTACTCAAAAACTGATAATTTCAATAAGCAGCTTTTAGTACCTCACGCATAATAACAGCAGCCAAAAATGTTTCAGAATTACAAAAATGAAAGAAAATACAAATACTAATCATGTAGAATTTTTTTGACAATTTCCAACTCAGTTTTGCTATACACAAAAGTAGATCTCAATACATCTAGCAGACCGGAGTAGCATCACTGTAAAGTGCTCCCCAGTGGCTTCCCTCCATAAACACCATGTTTATGTTTATGGACTGTGCAGCCCAAACATTCTGTTGTTAGGCTGCTCCAAGAGTAACTATTCTCCACAGCTGGCTGCTGCAGAGGTGAGTGGCTGCAGCTGTGACCCCTCTCACACAGCCTTGGCTCTGCCCCTTCCCCTCCTCTATGGAGGACAGGTGCAGTTGCTTCACCAAACAGACTTTTTCAGCTCAAACAGCAGTTGGGACTGAACACACTTCACCCTCAACTACCTGCCTCCATTACTTAACTGGAAGACTTTTCAGTGACAGAGCCCAAAATAAAAAGAACTCTAGTGTTTCTAGTAGTGCCTCCTGTTCTGTCTCCTTTATTCCTCCTTTTTTAAAAAGGTGTGAGGAAAGGTGCTACAGTTTTTTGGGTCTGTCTTCTTTCTGTCTCCCACCCATCCCTGGATCCAAGGCCAGGCTGGATGGGTCTTGGAGCAGCCTGGGATAGTAGAAGGTGTCCCTGACAATGGCAGGGGGTGGAAAGAGATGGGCTTTAAAGTCCCTTCCAACCCAAACCATTCTGTGATTCTGTGACTGTGTGGGAAACAACCGAAGTCTTATTCAAGACTCTTCACTATCCCATTATCATACAAAGGAAATCTCCTCTTCCTCCAATAACACAAATGCTTAGACAAATGTAATTGATTACTTATGCAAAGTAGAAGCCGTTCTGGGGAATTGCTTACTGTTGACCAAGGCTTTCCCGGTAATTGTAGGATGACGAAGTAATATTGCAACAGTTTCCATTTTGGCTAATATCTCAACTTTTTATCGAGCTCTGATGTTTGCATAGCACAATCTGTGCCTCACTTGTGGGCAGCAATTCCTGGCTCACTCTACTCTCACTACTTAGCTACAGTTTAATTTCATTTACATTTTCATTATACATGTAGCTTCAACTGATTTCTTACCCCTGACTCCTGGGATCTTCCCACTGAGTGATTCGTGTGTTGTGATTGACAAAATACACTCTGCCATTGCTGTCAGTTCTCTTTTCTGAAAAGATGTAAAAGGAGAAAAAAGTAAATTCCCTCTTTAATATATTGCTGAGACTATATCAAATATATAATATCAATCACCAGACCCAGCCTCTCCTGCTCTCAGGTTTCTCTGTACCTCCTCTGACTCAACATGTTTTCACTTTCATTGACATTATTCCTTACTATGTAATTTATTTTTCAATTGTAGGAAAAATTAATTGAAATGGGGAAAACTGTGAGCTGTTTTGTCCACAGGAAATTTCATCTGTGTCAAATATTGTGATGTGCCTGACATGCAACACAGAAAACAAATGCGGAGGAGGGAACAGATGTACATAGAAGTATCAAGAAGGTACAAGGGGGCTTCAAGTTCAAATTATAGCAGGGAATAAAAAATGGTCAAAGCAGTTTCCAATAAAACCCATTTATATTTTCTCTCAGATGAACCACACTGACCTAACACTCCCTATGAAAAATGCCCTGACTTGCTCCTCTGTACAATTCTGCAGCTCTTCATACCATTTTTATTTAGTGTTGCAAGAGAAACAAATTACAAAAATGGATCAAAATCTGACTACCACAGCTCAAAAGCTTCAGTTTCCAAGAGAAGTATGTAAGCAGGCATTTGCCTACGAGCCTGACAGAATTCCACACAATGTGGAGACTCAGTTTGCCATTTCCTGGACACTGCCAGCCTAAACATCTTTCTGTGAAATGCTATATGTAATGTACCTAAGCACAAGGGTGGGGAACGACAGTTATATAGCACGAAGTTGCATCAACACCAGGACTAAAAATCCAAATAGTTCTGTTTGAAAAGCAGACGAACCCAAAAACTCAGGTCCAACTCTGCCAAGCAATTACTTGCTCCAAATTCCACAAGAGAATTCTGAGAGCTTTGCCTACGTATCATAAAACTTGAATTTTTATATCTCCTTGACAGTCACACCAGAAAGCAGTTTTACACTTCTATTTTTTATTACACTCTGCCAAAATTTGTATTAATTGTACATTCTCAATCCTGTAAAGTACAAGAACAAATTTATTCCAGGGAGAGGGCCAAATCAAGAAGCAGTTAGCTGTCACTATAAAAAAACATTTTCAGGCCAACAAAACTCTTCAAGAGTTGTCTTGGAGAGAGAATTTAGCAGTTTGATTTAGAGAGGATCTGGAGGCTGATTTAGCAGGAACAGGATGGTGGGGGGGAATGAAAAAGTCTCAAAAGGATGGCAGTGTTAAAGCAGCTATTACACTTGTTACCAGTGGAGTAAACCAGAACATTTCATAGTTTCTGAACTACTTTGAAATGGCATAACCTAGTCAGGATTCTGTTTTAATAGCACATTTCATTAGATCTAATTTTAAAATATTTTTAATGTAGATTTTAATTTTTAAAAACTAGCTTAGAACAGCTGACAAATAATTTGGCAGAAATATGCTTTAATGTTTAATTACACATTCAAGTTAGTCTTACCCCATCCATGTGGCAGAGGGCCAAGAGGATCAAACTCTTTGTTCTGTGTGGATGAAAAATCCTGGTTCTGCAAGTCACACGAACAAATGAGGCATTAATGACTAGTCATTTGCTTTCCAGATGTTCTACTATAGCCATTGAAGTAAATGCATTTTTGTTAATGTTACACATAAGCAAAGATGCCAACTATTTCTTTTTCTCCACAGAGAAGGCCCATTTTACTGACCTTGGCATGCTTAATTAACTACAGTGCCAAGAAAAAATTATTCTTTGTTTAGTACCCCTGCCTATGCAGGAGGAAATTAGTACAGTAGCTCCCAAAACAATCAGAAACTTCATTCTGCACTCAGTATAGTTCTCCCTACCACCACTTACAGGCTCCATTTTATACTCATACATATACAGTAAATCAGTACCTACATCACTCTTGATAAGCATGAGTAGCATGAGTTGGAGTGATCTAATGTCTGCTATTCATCAGAGACAAACAATGGATTAAAAATGCTGGAAGGATTATTTTCAATTTCCCTGCTCTCCTAACATTCATTGTGCATAATTTATTTTACCCAGAGCAGAAATGCATGGCCTATGAGCTTGCTTACCTCCCATATGTTTGGCCAGGGTAACACAAGATACAATACAAATAATCCAGCTTATTACTAAGCTGTAGTTTGTTTTGAGCCAAGGTTTTATCAATACTGTACATAAATTTTATCCAAGAACCCCTACATTGAGGTGACAACTAAGCCCCATGTGCTGACTGCAAGGAGATGAACTAACACTACAAGGAGCCCTCCTCCCCGCCATGCTAACACAGAGATACACTATCATAAACCATAACAGTCTGCTGCCTTTATGGGGAAAGGTCACCCACAGGCATGCCCGAACCCCACAACCACCCTAACCCTGAGTCACCCACACATTCCTTACCCCATATATGAACCTCTGGTTGAACTGCTGCATGGCTCCCTGGAGCTGGCTGCGCTGCAGCTGCCACTGCTCGTAATTCCGCACCGACTCCAGCGTCGGTCTCTGCCACGTCGTGGTTCTGGTAAAGTGGTCGACGTAATAAATCCTCCCCATGTTGTCAACTCGGCGCTCCCAGCTTTGGGGAAAAAGACAAGCCACAGTTGTCAATAGCTGGCAATTTAAGGGCTCAGAGGCACTTGGAGGCCGATGCGGTAGAAAGGAACAGAAAGCATGGGCTCATCAGCAGTTTTTTTTCTCCTTGTACCCTCTGCTAAAATTATGCAAGAGCTAGAATTGTTTTACAAGAATCACTTTTATTTGTTGCATACTATACAAAGTCAGACCCTTTCAATTTACTGTATTTTTAGGGTTTTTTGAAATAGTCATCAAGAGCTGTCTAGACCACTGTCCATACTGTGCTGGCATCACTACAGTTATCCCCCCCAGCCCGTAACACAAGCCTGCTGGTTTCTCCTAAAACACAGTAAACCCTCTAACATTTTAAACTGTTCAACACAAGACTTCCTCACACTCTGATGTGGCAGAAAAGAAAGGTTTGGGCATGGGGTTTGGTGGTTTTTTTTGATTTTCTTTGGGTTTTTTTTTCTAATTTTCAGTTCATATGAGATCAGCACTACTTATAAAACTTGAAAGAAAACATTCCTACTCTAAGTAAGCTTAAGCAATATAAAAGTTCATCGCCTCAGAGTTCAAAATAACTTGAAACACGACAGGTGTGCTCCATTTATGAGACTGCCAGTTTTTTTTTGTTTAATAACAAGTTCTCTTTACTATCCCACATTTTCACTTTGTAATTCTTTATAGTGCGCGAACCATTTGAGGATGAAAAAGTGCAACAGAACAACTCTTGCGTTTTTCTTATATTGTTAAAAAACAAGAAACAGCAACTATGAACTAGTATCACTGGCTGTTCTGATGCCAAGAGCTGGAGAAGTTTAATAACGAAAGTTGGTTTCTATGTGCATAATAAATTGGCAGCTGGGAGCCCTGAGACAAGTTCAAAGGCCTGCAAACAGTAACCTCGGGATAAGAGATAACCAAGAGCATTCCTGCTCAAGCTGATAGTCACCTCAGTGCCAAAATACTTTCCTGTGTTTTTTGTTCTCTTATACTCTTGGGGTGTCTACTGTCTATAACTGAAATCTGTTTCTCAGTCAGTACAGATGCACTTGCTTAGTCTTTGACAGGAAATACAGATTTGGTTATTTTTGACATTCAGCTCTTTTCCATATGCATTCCTTGGAGACAACCTGAAGCAACTGGGTTCAGATTTCTGTTTTCAAATAGTTGTTCCAGCTTTAGCAAACTGTCAGGCAATTAATTCCTGAAAAACACAGATATCTGGGATGATCATGTGGCTGATCCTGGCTCACCTTGGAGGAAGAGGCTCTGGCCGATCCCACGTTGTTCTTTTTTCAACGTGATCCACGTAGTACACTCGACCATGCTGGTCTACTCTTTGCTCCCAACTGAAAACAGAGCAAAAAGTTTAACCTTCCTCCAGATCAAACTACTCCAACCATTCATCTACAGCATAAAGATGAGAAACATTTGTTTTCATAAAATGCTTATGTCTAAAGAAAATGCTTAAAACTAACCCTTGGCTCATGAGATGCACCAGTACAGTGTGAAGCACACAGTGGTATCATTCATATTAACAGTGATTCTATGTCAACTAAAATAAAAAAGCCATTGTACATGACCACCCTTCTGGGAACCAGAAGCTCAAATTCATGCCTAGTGGTAAAATTTTAGCAAAATTTTGTATTCAAGTGTATCAATAATCTGTTCAACAGAACCAACTACAGATCATAATCTCCCTTTAGAGTAGCATTAATCCAATTTATGCACATTTTTTGGTGATCAAGTATACGCAGAGATCACCATAAGGGCATTCATCACATTTTCTGCATATGCAGTATTTGGGATAATGACTTACCCCAGTATTTGCATCAGATGTAACATCACAGGGGAAAAAAAATGCTATTTGCCATTTCTGTTGAAATCAAAATGACATAGCAACAACTGCTGTTTTCAAGACCACTTTTTTATTTCTGTTATCCTGTGAAGTAATTCAGACCACTTGTACCTTTTGGTTCAACTACCTTGCAAATCAAGGCAGGTAATTCACCAGTTTCACCATTCACATGGGGAAGTTTTTGATTTTCCACACTCAGAGTCCAGAAATGTTTTTGCTGCTGCTTTCTTAAAGTTGAGAGCTTTGAGGCAACACATCAACCATCTGACAAATTCCACATGTACCCAAAGCACAGCAGCATGTCCACACTACTCTCAGGAGCTCCAGTATGAAATCCAAATCTTCAGGACTGCAATAGCAGCTTTTCTTCTACTTAGCTGTACCAGTATTTTCCTACCTGACTTTATTTTAATTTGAAGACAACAAGCTGTCACACTATTTTAAACCTATGCTTCACTGACATGGGAACCTATGATGAGTATCAGAAGTAATTCCTTCCTTGAATGCTTGACCATACAAAACAGTTATAAACCCTCCAAATTCATATTGGGGGATTTTTGTCAGGCAGCAAAAGACAGACGTTATCTATGGTTTCTTACACCATTGCAAGTAAAATAAAGTAAAACCAGAAACGTCAGCACACACAGGGAGAAAGAAGTCATTAAACCCATACCCAGGTGGAAGAGGACCTTGGCTGACTGTAGTAAGAGCCTGGGGTGAAGGATTTACTGGCTGGACTTGTCTTGACACCGGAGGAGTGGTGAGTGCAGGAGTGGCAGGAGTTGTGGCTGCCGCTGTTGCCCCCTCAGGGCTCTGCTCTGAAGGTGTGTTTGAGGCTGTACCTGCCAGTGATCCTGCACTGGCCCCATCGCTTTCGGTGGATGTGGATGAAGGACCATTTGCACTTGCTTTGATGTCAGAGAAAGAAGAGAAAAAGCCTTTAATGGACATTTATCAGCAATCCATTGTAGGAGTTACACTTTACACAAGCAAACCAGCCAGAACTGCTGTTTCCACAGCCACGTTTTGCAGCTCAAACAAAAACTAAACAGCAATTCTGTCTCACTGTAAAAATGCTTTAATCCAAGAACTGCCATCAACAGCGTTTTGATATTTCCGATAAATATTTACCTTGTCTGCATTCTGTAAACATTAAATTATTATTAAATTTGCACTAATGAATTAATTATTTTCCATTTATTATTTGGAATAAGAATTTAAGTGATGATAAGCATAAAATTTTCAAGAGGAGATTTCATATTGCATGGAAAGTAACAATCACAATGGGAGTGGGAACCAGACATTCTTTAAATGTTTTCAGTTTTATCTTAATGCCATTTGGTGTGTGGGGTTAGAAGTTGAACACAGGTCAAGTCTCATTAACTAACTGCACTGGATTTAAAGTAATTACTGTATTGCAGGGCCCATCCAGACTCAGCATTTATCAACTGTAATAGTGAGACTACCAAAACATTGCATTGCATGGGGGTAAAGGAATTACCCCAAAAACATCAAGTAACTTTCCAGAATTAGTGGCCTTCAGGTAGTTTTTAAGTAACTAGATTAAAAAAAAACTATTCATTTCTGCAGAGAAGAGTAATGAATGTTTTAAGTGCTGCAGCTTCACAGAATCTAACTACAATTGTAGAAACCAGTAACTCATATCTAAGAGCCCAATATTATTAACTTGAGGCAGTTCTGTGAGTCCTTCAGTGGATTTCATGTCCAGTGGGCGCCTTAGTGCAGCAGCAGCACTCACTCGTGTTCTCCTGGTCCCAGCTCCACTCTCTGTAGCACCATCACTGACTGCCACCACCCCTGAGCAGACGCGGAAACAAGAAATTTCCAGTAATAGGAACAATGACTAAACAACATGTACCAAATGCAAGCTAAAAAACACTCCTTCAGAAATGACCTGCCAAAGAATTTACCATCCAAAGTGCAGTTAAACATCAGGAGCAGAAACAGTTATGCTCACTCAGGGAGTGCCCAGCCCGATGGACGTACCAGCGACTGACGGGGGTCTGCGGGGAGTGGGGGGTGGGGGCCTGGCAGGCCTGGGAGGTCTGGCAGGTTTGCAGTTTCCATTTGTGAGTAACGGAGAGTCACTGCCATTAACAGTCTTGTTTTCACTGGAAGCAGCATCCTCACAGTTTTCAAGGCCATTTGAGTTAGTCCTTTTGCAGGAAAAGACACAGAGAACTGTTTTAGTAGTGCACAGGTGACATGAAACTTTGCAAATCACAGAATCATGGAAGAGCTTGGGTTGGGACAGGCCTTAAAGATCATCTCGTTCCAGCGCCCTTCCACTAGACCAAGTTGCTACTAGCCCCATCCAGCCTGGCCGGGGACACTTTCAGGGGGGGTGAAAAGACATGTCAAAGACACTAGAGTGCAATAATTACAACTAGGTAAGATTTGTAACACAATAATTCCGAGTATCTATACATCTGTATAAACACACTCAGAGTTTAATCTCCTGAGGTACTTGAAACCTCAGCTGATGGAAAGGTGGTGAAATAGATGTATGTAACATCTGTCACCAAAATCTCCTCTTTCACTTCCCGATTTGATACACTTGCCCTTAGGTCCAGGCTCTGGATTTTGCCGCTCAGCTATTTCTGCCCATGAGTCCCTAATGAGATGAGAAGCTAACACCTGAGAACAGCCTGCGTGCCTTTACTCCACAGGGCTGGCATATGCTCAGAACAAAATGCTACAAATTTTTAGAAATCTTACTTAGGCATGCATATTTTTTCCTCTAAACTCAATTCTGGAGAATTTAGCATTAAAGTTTTGACCAACAGCTACGAATATAAACTGCTCAACCTTACAAGAATTAAGAAACTACACAGCAGTACTGACCCATGCTGTGCTGTTCACTTACACCTAGCAGAGTATCATTCTGATATATCTGTAGCTCCTTAAGCAGAGTTAGAGGTACCTACATCTTTACTCTAAAGTGTTTTATTTTCAGCATATGTTGGGCAAAACGAAAATGTTGTCAACTAAAATTCTAGTGGATTTACAGGTCAAGCACATAAGCCATCAGAAATGAAGGAAGAGGTTACAGTTTCAACCCAGTACATCTAAAATTACATTCCTTTAAATGTACACAAACTAAAACCCAGTAGGTAAGGCTAAGTAAATCCCAAGTCATAAAGGACCAAGTAAAATCATGTTCATTTAACCTCAATATCATGGTTAAACACACTTTTGCTCTATAGCAGGTGTGGTGCAGGTAATTCATACTACGCCAACCGCAAAGTAAACGGGTCCAAATCAGTGACCTCAAGTCTGTAGGAGGTTTAGCCCCAGTTTTTCAGCCATTCCCCCTTGTTCTTTCATGTCATGGCCCTGTAGAAAGTTTCTTTCCTGATCATTTACACGACCCTCACAATGACCACCAGAAGCCCCTGGTTGATACCAAAACTGAATAATTATTATTATTGTTGTTATTATTCTAATATACATTCAGGTATTCTGAATATCCAGGCGTCTAAACATTCATTCAAACACAAAAGGAAAACAGAACAAAAACAAACTTTCAAGGGAAGACTTCAGACAACACAGCCAAGAATACAAACTACTGAAAAAAAATGAAATTTAGCTTGGCTACTCCAGATGTCATCCAGAGTGCTGTGCCTTGTACAGATCCTTAAAATATTTGTAGCACTGGGAACTAATTAAAGTAACAGGGTGCTGGGCACACTCTTATCCTACGAGGCAGCAAGATTCATAATCCGATATCAGCCTTAGCGCACTTGAAGTGCCAGACGCATTTTGGGATCTTCTTAACAAAGCTAAATATAATTCTGATACCTCCATGCTATAAAGCAAACCATTGTAAAAACAACCAGTGCCATTTGGTTTCGAGTTTTTTAAATATGTATTTTACTTTGGGTAATCACTGGGAGAAGGATGAGGAACACAAAGGGAAAAAACAAAACATCAGTCAGGTATGGAGGCAAAACAGAGGCCAGACAATGGAGCTGAGCAACAGCTCAGTATTTTTGTTTAAGACATGCTCAGATCTTAACAGATACTGTTGCAGGGCATATTCATAAATTTTTCATTGTCTTCTTTACAAAACACACAATTCCTCTCTTTCAAAACTGCAAATACTATAAGGCAGAATAAAAAAAAAAACAAAAAAAAAAAACAAAAAAAGAGAGAAAAAAGGTCTTACCGGGTATCACTCCTTACTCTGGAGCTTTCACTCTGTGTAGGACCTTATATACCAGGAAGAAAAAGACAACAGAAGCATAAGCAACACTGAATAATTTCCAAGGAAAGCAGCAGCCTTTAATGCTCACACTTGCTTTCAAGTGTGGAGGTGAGATACTATGTGCTGCTTATCTATTGGGTTTCAAAGCTGTACATATTTTGCATGTCTTTATTTGTGTGTGTGAATACAATTTTTTTTAACCCTGCCACTGTAATACTTCCACCTTATGGAAGATGTAACAGGACATCATTTGACTGTGTGAATATTCCCAAACACACACACACTGTCTTTCTAGCAGTATAAAGTAGTGTTTGTTCTTTTAAGTGGAGCTGGCTTTTTATACTCTCTCCCTTTCAATGATGGCAGGCAGAGCAGAAAGGGTAAAAACCTCACTGAAATATTCTCTCTGGTTGGCTGGGGGCTTTGTTCTCTGGGGCTCTCTAGCCCAGACCCTTCCCCTTCTCAGTAAATTATTTAACATAAAGGCATTGAAGCAGGTACAAAATATGGCTGCACTTCAAAAGCATTACAGCAGCTCAGCCTAGATTTGCAAATGTTTTGCAACTGCTTATTCAGCCAGCTTGGAAATATTTGCCATTTGTGCCAGCATTTGCAAACCTTGAATATGCAGCACAGAACTGCTCATTCATGTAGACAGCACCAATACTTTATTTCCATAGAGTTAAACAAATGTCATTAATAAAGAAATCAGTTTTCAGTTCTGATGGGAACTGCAGACAGATCTAGGCCAAAGACAAGGATGTAGTCACAGAAAGCCTTAGGATAATGAGCTGTTAGTGGACTGTGCATGGAAGGAATTAAACCCCAGCAAGAGAAATCATAACTTAAAAGCAACTCCATAAACAATGTATTTGCCTGAAGTGCCTTTAGTCTGCACAATGTGCTAGACTACATTTAACATCTAACTCCTTCCTTATGTGCTCCAGTCCCGTGATTATCTGGGAACCTCCTGTTGAGCTTGGGGCTTGCTGTGTCGAGCCCAACCCTGTAAATAGTATTCAGTTCCACTACCTGCATGACTTTTCCCACATTTTTCTCATTAGGTGAACTTCAGGAAATCCAAGAAAGCACAGACGAAAATCAAGTACTGCATAAAAGGAAAATCTGGTACTTTCACTAGATATTTCTATCCCTACACCTCAGCCCTGCTCTCTAAGTCCCACAAAATCCCAGCATCTGGCTTTTACTTACAAATAAAATTCCACACAGTCTGTGCAATTGACCCTTTTTACAAAATGCAAAGAAAATGGACTAAAAGCTCTAAGAAATAACGGTTACAGAATTTGTGTATTAATTCAATTTTTCTATGATACACAGATGAAATTTCAAAGCAACTTCCTCTAGGTCTTTAACCTCTCTTTCCCCAGAAACCCCAGCCCAGAAACCTAGAACTTGATAATTAAGTGTCCAGCTGGTCACTACTGCAGACAGTCTCTCTTGTTGCTTTCTAGGAAAATAACTCTTACCTAGTTCTACTTCTCAATGTACAGTATTTCAGAAATGCTCCACCGTCCTGCTCCAAGGGAATTAAAATTATCTTTTTATTTTACTGTAATTAGATATTTTACATGTATTCAAGTTTTCAGTTTAAAAAACTTTACACACCAACTAAACAGAAAGTGGATCCCTCTCTGCAGCTCTCCACAGGGAATTAAATCTATGAATACATTTAAATGAGCTATTTTAAGAAAAATTAATATAAACCCATGTCTCCTAGTAAGTAGAATACTTACTACTAGGATGATGATGAGATCAAACCAACTTCATCTCCTGTTTATGATGTTATTAAAATTCAGGGAAGCTAGAGGCTTTCATTAACATTTGGGATCGCTAGATAAAAGTTTGCAAAGTCCAGAAAATAAAGATGCTGATCTGGTTTTTGTTGCAATAAGGCTGAAGGTCTGCCCTGTGAACTATGGTTCCACCTCAAATATGCATGAGATTTCTGATCTGTATAAACAAAGTTACAGAGACCGCTGTTATTGGGCTTATTTAAAGAATGTGCTAAAGCTTCCCCAAAAATGGCTTTGCATAGCAGATATATGTAGATTTGGACTTAAAGTTACTTACTTCTTGTACTTGAGGCTTCCCCATTGGTCAGGAGCTCAGGGTCAACCTGCATCCCATCCAGACAGACTGACAGATCTCCCACCACTTCTGCTGGCTCCCTGTCACCAACGAGGTGCAACGTCACCACTACCTGCTCCACTGGAAAAGAACAAAGAACAAAGGGAGCTTATCTTGCTACATGAGAAAAAACAGCCTTTTATTCAAGAAGCCAACTGCCAACCTCAGTGATCAAGGGGGAAAAAAAAGCCCCCAAACCCCCCAGAACTACAGCTCTACCTCTCCATTATTTTTTTGTGTGGTAAAACTGAGAATTTTCATTCATCAGTAGAAAGTTATTGTTTCTACAAAAAGGGCAAAACTGGACCATAATCTTGTTGCTGCCTAGAAAGGATCATCATTACAGCAGAGATTGACTCTCACATTTCCATAGTAATTAATGCACCTGCCCGCAATATAGAACTGGGAATTGCAATTCACTTTATTCTTGATTAAGAACAGATAAAATTTCTGTCTTCTGACTAAAAAGCTTCACATTTACCCAATGACATCCAGATTCACATTCAGAATGTGAACAGTTTCCATCATATCCCCAGACCAAGGCTATATTCAGAGTTTTCAGTGAAACAGAACTGGAAATAAACATTCTTGCTGAAAGGGTTTGAAACAAAGCCCAGTGAGCTCCAACAGGTGCCTGGTGTCAGACAGCAAATGCACTGACCCACGAGGATTTTCACCCAGATTCAGCAGGACAGACACTGCCAGGAGAGCAGCTCTCACTGCTGTCAACATTCTCCATCTGCAACACCCATGTGTGACAGCTGGGAAGCCAACACTTCTTTGAAGGACAGAACAGAAGAGAACAGCACAGAGCTCTGTACTGCAGCCCCCCGAGTGCTGTAATGGGTCTGCAGAATTCTGTATTTCTCCTCCAAGCTGCCCAGGATGCACATACTGCCCAAAGCTTAACTAGATCCAAGATTAATGAAATAATATAACATACCCCTGTAGCACTATTTAGAACAAAAATAACTTTACACATTTCCTGTCTAGCACCAGAATCCCAACCATAGTTTTAATTTTTAAGCTGTGAAAAAGAAACTATTTTCTTTCACTCAGTCTTGCACACACTAGCAAAGCAAAAAACATCTTGTTTTCAGGGACACCATGGCAGCCTGTGTATAACTAAAAAAGATGAAGCTAACTGAAAAAGTAGGAGGAAGCTCATAAAAGCAACCAAAAGGAACCCTTAGGGGCCGTTTCCAGAGGTGCACCCATCACTCATGCTCACTAACAGACAGTTCCTGAGCAGCTCCGTGGCATTCCAAGGTAAATCCATCTGGGACTTACGTTTCATACTGTTGGATTTCAGTGTCTCCTGAATGTCCAGAGCAGCACTCCCCAGGAGGACGTCAGACTTTAATGTTTGATGGCTCCAGACTCGGAAGTTTAATTTACTTACAGGAGTGACAATTCTGAAAAGAAAGTTGAGCGCTGTAAGAGTATTTGTTGGTGGGGAAGGGGGTGAACTGAGCCATCTACTTCCACTGTCACTAGAAGTAATTTAAAAATAAAGAAATAATGGTGGTAACATCAAACTATTTCTAATAATCACATTCTCATGTCACCTGGATATGTCATGTCAATCAAAACTGTTGAAGGCTGTTCATAGACCAAATACGTTTTTTATTATTACTATTTTAAGAGAAATATAGAAAAACTACCAGCAACTCCATAGTAATAAACAGTAAGTTCCATGACAGCAACTTCAAAGTAATTTTTAATGCTTATATTCTTTTTCTATAAGGAATACTCTAACATTTATATAGTTTTAAATTATTTTCATTGTGAGAAATGGGTACAAATAATTTCAGCTGTATATGGTTGATAAGTCCAGACTTCCAAAGTCAACCAATCCCTTCAGAAGATCCACCTAACAAACTCCAAGGAGAGAAATCCCAAGAGGGTCCACCCCTATTTGCAGAAGCCACTAAACTTTTCCTTTTTATACTGAATCTGAATACAGGCAGCTGTGCCAATGTATTTCCTAAAAAACAATTTACTTCACTAAGTTCCATGTAGCTTTAGTGTAATTTTCAATGAAGTTGATATACAGAGGGTGTCTGTGCTCAGCTCTTTCTCAACAAGAGCAAAAATGTCCCATGTATTATTGGGGATTTACACAGCACAAACCACAAACATTCCCATTAAAAAATGAAAAAGGCAAGCTTTAAAACATGGAAGAAAATTCTGCTCTTCTACACTTACATGCATATAAAGTGCAAGATTTTCTTTTTCTTCATATATATTCAGTGCCAAGTAAGGTACTAAATAGTAGTAACTAAAACTTCACAATAATCTAAATTACAATAAAAGTACAAATACAAAAAAGGTTTTCCTCAAGCAATGTTCCAGATGCTTCACAAAGAATAATCTACAATTTAAGTACAAGCAAATCACAGAATCAATGAATGGTTTGCATTGAAGGGACATTATAGCCCATCTCATTCCATCCCACTTTCCACTATCCCAGGTTGCTCCAAGCCCCATTCAGCCTGGCCTTGAACACTTCCAGGGATGGAGCAGCCTCTGGGCAACCTGTGCCAGGGCCTCAGCACCCTCCCAGGGAAGAACTTCTTCTTAATATCCCACCCAGCAGGCTCTTGTGAAAAGTGTCTGTCCAATGTGCAAGCACAGACTAATCTTTATCCCAGAGTTTCACATGTCATTAAGAGAAAACTAAATTTTCTAGAACTTGTGTATCTTCTTTATTCACAACACAAATACTGGGCCAAGCAAACATCAACAGCTGTATTAATCTTCAACCTGATGTTAGTTTTGTACTAAAAATTTGCATAAATTAATTGGGAATTTTAGATTTGTGCTTGAATTTAGAGGTGCACAAGACAGAGCCAACTACCTGTGTTATGGCATGGTACACCACAGTGGGACACAAAGAACAGCTACACTTTTTAGCAACAGAACTTCTGAAAGCTGTAACTTTAACTATGAAAACAAAAACGTGCATAGGACCATCAGTTTTAATATTAAATGACTTTACTGTCCTTACTACTCACAGAATTCGAGCTCCTTTGATATGCCACACATAGCAATGCAAAATATAAGCACAAGGAGTGTAATAGTTTGTAAATATCTACTTCAGACTGTACTATATTACTCTAAAATTTATACAAATGTCACCACCTCATGCAACATTTGACTCCTTGCTTAAAATAAAAAACACAATCTTCAAGCGCACTGTCAATTGCTTTAATTTAGCTCCCATAAATTGGAAAATAAAACCAAACCTACACTGTAAGATGCTGTTTCCACTTTGGACTATTTGTATTGTTGCATTTTTCTGTCTTCTTTGACTGTCCATCTACTGAGACTTCCACATAAGGGCTAGGTCCAAACCATTTATTCTTTTCTTTTAGTTTTGCTGAAATAACTGTTAAAAAAGAGCAAAAACAGTAATTTACTCAGGAATATTTCAATTACAAATAGTATTTTTCAGTTGGGTGCTTCAGTATTCAAGTGTCAGATCACCGATGCCCGACAGTAACGCTCAAGAAAAAACCCACATTAGGTGGATAAAAACCCTCTTGCATTCCAGCTCATTTATACAATGCCACAGCTCACACAAATGCCTAAAACATGCAACAATACTTTTGCAACATCAGACTCTCTTATTAATCATAACTAATACAAGACCCACAGAAGTGCTTAGGTGTTGAAAGCAGAAAATATCCTCTACAACTTTCTCCTGTCTATCACCAGCCAAGAGAATTCCTAGAATTTATTACACTGCTTGTTAAAAATCTCAAAACATGATCTGCCTCTCATCAAGGCACTGTGGAAAATTGCCATAACTTCTCACGGACAGAATATCACTGAGAAAATGAATTTTGTGTAAAGTTTTCTGTAGCTAAGAAAACTTACTGAAAAGCTGAATCCAAACCCTGGGTTCCAGTAACTACCTCCAGTTCTAGCAACAACAAATCGGGACAGGACCTGCAGCTCCGGAGCTCTAATTTTGGTGGGGAGGGGGTGTGCTGGGTGGAGGTTTTTTTGGTGTTTGGATTTTTTTTAAGCATTCAGTAGCACTGACTGCAGCATTCCCATCTTTCCAAAAACCATTGCCATGCTGCCTGCTTTACAATGTGTGTCTACCCTGATATTGGAGTCCCAGGAGTTCCTGGATTCACTGGCAACACTGAACTCACACAACAGTACTGAAGACAAAGATATTATGATTTCCAGTTGGCCCCTGAATTCACTGTTCTCAACAAAAACAACTTGCTCTTCTGTGTGTTTGTCACCCACCACAGCCTCACTACATCCTTAAAAAGAAATGACTAATTCAGGCCCATCTGGCTAATCTCCCCAGATTCCCTTTATAGCCTATGCTCCTTTAGAGATTTAGAGAAGTAGCTTAGTATAAACTGCTCTGAACTGCTCCCAAGGAACACTCTTTCTCTCTGTATTACAGAGACATCTCACAGAATTTAACTCATTAATTTTCACAAACAGCTGCCCATCCTTCCCCTCCTGTCTCCAGTACATCTATGCTATAGCACCTCATACCTCGACATCTCTAATTATCTCAAAGACTTGCTTTGAAGCAGCAGAAATCAGCAGATTTGGACCTACTTTCTAGGTTTGTTCTTACCCAGACACCCTGAAATTTCACTTAAAACTAATGAGGGCAGCAGAATGGAGCACTGAGAGTCGGGCAGGTAGGAGGTAACACCAGCAACAGTTTACTGCAGATCATGGCTGAACATCTACAGAAATTCAGACCTGAAATTCAAATACCTCAGCAGTCTCAATTCTAAAACTGCGAGATTTATTCACTGTCTTTGTGTGAGTCTCAGGCCTTTAATGGGGAAAGCCTTGGGCAGCAATCACCACTTCAATCCATGGCTTTGCTCTCCATCCCTGCGTGGAGGAAGTACATCTGTGAAAACCTCTTCCAATTTCTCTCCAATATCAACTTGTAGGGACAAGATTTCTCTACAGCCTCACAGCCTACAGAGGCAACACAATCTTGTAACCTCAGAGGGACAGCTACAGCCTGTGTAACTTAGTGAGATCCAACCTCTTTCCTAGTCTAAAGCTTTCTACCTATTTTTGACAATTATTTTCATCCCCACAGTCTCCCTTTTCTGAAACTACTGCATATGCCCACAGGTCTTCACACTGAGAGTGCAAAATTTACTCTTGATGCTTCTAAACAGAGACCTGCACACACCCCTGGATCTCCCATTCAGTTTTGATGCCTCAGTTAAATTTCCAGAAACCAAAAGTGAGGAAACCTTGGTAATTAAGTTTCAACAGCTGCTCTGTTGGTAAGGCACTACAAAAAGCAAAGGCTGTAATGTAAATATATCTCCAAACAACCCAGAGGTGCTCAATTACAGTGATATTATCATCTATTATCATCAACACTTTTATTAAATTTTTTATCCCTTTTTTAATCCATTTCAATGGTGGCCATAAAAATATGTAACAAGGGAGAGGCTGTAAGTCAGCTTCAATGAACAGCAGTATCAGGAAAAAGTGCTAGATTTGATATTGTGCCAAGTTTCAGCAAGTGCAAGAGTATCATAATGCACTATTACATTTCCAAGAGGACTGCCTGTACAATTTCCTTAACAGCAACCAAAAAGAATTACTCCTTTCTTTTTTCTTTTTACACAAATATGAATCATTTCAAAATGCATTTTAGATAAAATCCAGAATAAAACAGTTGCCAAGTAATGATGGCCTAACATCAATCCTGACTTTTCTTGGGTGTTTTACAATGCAAAACTTCCTGGAATGCAACACAGTAAACTCTGTTTAATTGTGGAAAAACACTGTCACATTTCTAACCAGAAAAGACAGATAATTTCAGAAGGCTCACCAGTGATCTGAAGCTGTGATTTCATGGACAACCCACTGGCTGGGCCTGATCTGGACCCACTGCCAGCCATAATATGGGCTGGATCTTGAATCTGCATGAAGAGAGAATGCAAACATTTCAATATTCAGAAGCTCAAAAATTACCTGGCTTTTGACAAGTGGATACATTATAGTGCAAACAAACCCACCATACTTGGTTTTTGTCTAGCTCCTTTCAAACTCCCCGAAGTACAGAAAATCCTTTACAAAGGGCTCAGTCTCTATTACATGACCTGTAACTATTCAGGTTCTAGGCAAAAGAGGTATTTTGATTCTGTCACTTCAATCTGCAAATTGATGAGTGAATAATGCTCTAATTCCTAAGTTTGGTGTACCTCTTAATGTCTAAAACACCTGCTTGCCTTGGTGTCATAAATCCTGGGTAAGTTTATCTTTCTGTGTCAAGTACTACTTGGTTTTAAAAAATAAACAAGCACCACAATCCACAAGCATAGTAAAAAGGCTGAAAATAAATTATTAAATTAAAAAGGGAATATCAATTTTAGAGAAACCTGCTTTTGTATAT
This sequence comes from Irena cyanogastra, assembly GCA_013397155.1. NCBI lineage: Eukaryota > Metazoa > Chordata > Aves > Passeriformes > Irenidae > Irena > Irena cyanogastra. Next base: position 86,739 of record VWZV01000263.1, read on the forward strand.
TTTTTGTTTTTACCTGGTCAGAGCAAGTCTACAGACAGGGGCTGTAACTCTATAAATCACTTAAATAAAAAAGGAAATAGCACTTTTGAAGGAGAACAAGACAACTTTCAGTTACTGCACAACTTTCCTTCTTGGAACACCCCAACCCTCACACCAAGGCTGGTCTGATCCTCCCAGCCCAAGGCAGCACAGGTTCCTCCTTGCAGTATTTGGTTTTGGGGGTGGGCAGACAAAGTGGACAATGTGCATCATAGAGCTTCCAGAGAAATTGAACATGAACCACAGTCATCACTCTGGAAATACCCAGATACCCCTGTCACCTATTCGTTTTTAACCTATTCATTTCTCACCTCAGCATCTCTTACCAACTGAACTCCAGTGCAAAATGAACAGCTGCTGGATACAACTTCCAGACCACTCACTGCATCCCTGCCATGCCACGTTCCCTCCTTTGTGCCACTTCCACCCTGCTCAGAACCCACTGCAAACCATTCGTGCACCTCCCTGGGTGACCCCTCTCATGGGGCTCAGCTGCTGTGGCCAAGGAGATCCTCATCAGCCCTGAGCCCCCACTGATGCTGTGGGCAGCCACCAGATGGGATCCCAGAGCAGAGCAAACATCCCATGCCAGCTCTCAAGCACTTTTCTGCACACATTACTTCCAGCAAGGAAAGTGTTAGCTTAGGCTGCTATCTGTATCGTGACTCAAAAGACTCCATTTATGAATTTACAGTTGATAACACCACAAGCAGTTTATCTAACCCCAAACATGTTCAGCCACACCAAGGAAACCAGAATTTGTACAAGGAGATCAGGTCTCGATATGGCAACTTTCTCTTTGGAGGCTGTGATTTGAAGCAAGTGTCTGTGACAGTGCCTGTGGAAACTATAACCCCACAGGTGTTTGAAAGTCGTGAAATGGGCAATTCTTGCATCCTGCAGCTTGCTGATGCTAGTATTCCCTATTGCAAAATGTAACACCGCCAAAAAGGTACTGATGTCTTGCTCAGATAGTATTTGGTGTTATTAGTAGAATTCAATGCTGTTACTAAATTTCAGGTGTGAATCACACAAATTTAAATCATATTAGAGTGAAAAGGATTTTAACGTAAGTGTTTAAAAAGTAGCCAAAATTTAAATTATTTAGAGGGCAATTCTTATTTCTGCTCCTGTGACTGGTTGTACCAACCTCCCTGGGTATCCTTTATGCTGTATGAAAGTAATCAGATTACATCTAGACCAGCACAGACACATTAGATAGTGTGAAGGAGTTTGGATTTACAAAAGAGCTGCTAGTTCCCACCTGGAGAAACAACAGTGCACAGAACACACCTGGGATCCCTGAAGGGGATCACTCTCAACTGCACTCCCACACTAAGGATTTACACCATACAACACTCATTCAGACACACATGTTAAAGCCAACTTTCATTTCTAACCCAGTAAATACACTCATTAAAATTATTTAAGTAACATTTGATAATTTTCATTGAGAATATGCAGAGAAAATCTAGCAGCTTAACCATACCTGAAATGAGTGTCCTGCAAACACCCACTGAGTTAACACATGTGGATGTGTAAGTGTCTATGATGGGAGACACAGCCTTCATCAACAACCAGCTTAAGGAAAATTCCAGGAATATACTGCTTGACAAAACTTCTAAAAAAAGAAACTGTACTACACATTGTTTAGTTCTCTCAGCTGCTAGAAAGTTTCTAATTCTTTTTGAACAATAAAACTTAAAAGACTTGTTTTATTGTACTCTTGCTAAAATCTAGAGGCTGTACACTATGGCAAGCTCCATTAATTAACCAGGAAAAGCAGAGTTCCAGAGGAAGAAGGAAGCAACAATTTACCTCTGCCCTGCACTTCAACATCCCTACATCTCTGTCCATGTTTCCCAATATCTTGACTCCAGTGCCTCTTCTACTCCCCCATAAGTGCCCACTGAGAAAGACTCCACAAGCAAATAGCTGGTTCCATGCTAAGCTTCCAGCAAGGAATAATCACAGAAAACACACTGCAGCTTTTCTTCAGCTGGGCACTCATTTAAGTCCCTTCCCTACCATGCATGTATATACTTTACCTGAATTTTCCACAAGTCATAGAAATTTAATCAACTTCTCTACCTCCATCTCCATCAGTTTTCAGCTGGAATGGTTTAGTAATTTAGAAAGTCTGTAGTGCAACACACAGGAAAATGGGAAGAGAGCAAGTGGAATTATGTACACCTAATTTTGTTAGGGAACTAAGCTAAAATATATTGATTAGCCAAAGAAGAATTTGTGGTGATTAACGAACTAGACTTAGAAAGAAGCAAAAGAGAGTGCAAAAGGCAGTAACACTGTCAGTCACGCATATTCAGCTATTGTCTATTTCACTCCATTTTTAACATTTTACTCCTCTTCATTTATGTAACAAATACACCAAACAGATTTTGTTTGTGTGTAAAAAACTACTCTATTAAAAGCCGCAAATGATTTCAACTCAGAATCGGCTTAGGGCTACTTGTAAGCCTAATCACAAAATAAAAAAAAACACTCCTCAATCATTCTTAAAGTACTTCTATCTAGTTTATTATAATAGAAATGGTACTCAGGAACGTGAAAAGCATACATCTCTATAAATTCAATCTAATGCTGCAAGCACTTTCAAAAGTTGAAACTGTCATTCCAAAGCTAAGAATGCGTGTTCAGTTTTTTTTCTGCAGTAGAAAATCAAACACATCTTCATGGATATTTAGGGATTTTGTGTGGTTTGGGTTGGGTTTTGAGGTTTTTTTGGTTGGCTGGTGTTTTGTTGTTCTGGTTTTGTTTTGTTTTAAATTATAGTAAACTCCTATTGCCATTTTTCTCCCAGATGCTGCAACTCACTTCCAAGAAACTGTCAGAATCTGAAATTTAGGAACATTAGCTGAAAGGTTTGAGAGGTGTGACAGAACGACAGGGGCAGTGTACTGGTGTTCAGAGCATGATCAGGTAAGTATTATTTTCTCAGAAATGAACAAGACAAATTTTTTGGCATATAAAAAGATCGAATAGAGAAAGAATATCTCCTTGCAACTAAAAATAAGTCATTGAAATGGTTGTCTGAATTTCTTTGGTGGCTGCATACCTGCTCCAAGGGAGGTTTGGTTCTATAACATCCTACCATAATATGTAAATCATTAGTTAAATTATACTCAGATTCATAATTGCATGCACCATTGTTGGTACTCAGGCAGGTTTGAACAAACACTGCTTAAAATAAATCTGCCTCACAGCAGGAAACTCGGACCACACATCCTTTTGGTGCTGTTCTCTGAATTCCACCTGCAGAGCTTTCCCAGCAGCTTCCCCTGTGGCCTGACCCACTGCTGCTGGGGTATTTCCATCCAAGACAACAAATTTCCACCACAGTTTAAAGTGTGAGGGGTGTGAGAGAAGGAAGAGAGTGCAACCCAAATGCTATGCTGGGAAAAAGGGAGGCAGCAAAGGAGGGTCCTCAGTTATTTCTCTAAGAAATCAAGAGAAAGCTGCTTTTCTCCTCACCCTTTTTAGTGCCTCGTGGTTAAACCAAAGGAAGGGAAGAGCTGGGGAGGAGCTCTTCAACCCACAAAATCAGGGAGTATAAACAGAAAAAAAAATGCTATCAACGGATTGAGAGACCTTCAGTGTCACACCAATTTAACTTGGGTGACTTTATTCAGCACTGGAATTTATCTGGTAAGGAACCAGCTTACTAAAGAAGGTAATTTTATTTTGTATTTATTTGAAAGGAGGCACCAAGGTGAGAATGAAACCCTGTGACTGTATTACACACACATAGTTTTAGAAATATGTTGGCACGTGCTCTTTATAATTTAAAAAATACTGAAATAATTGCACATTGTTGGCTGCTTTAAGTCTTATGTTTAGTAATTAATTTTAAGAATAGGCTAAGCTGCTCTTTGCAGGTGATCCTATTCAAAGTGCATTTGCAATTTCAATAATGGAGAAAAAAACCTGAATAATGAAAAAAATTCTTTTAACATACCTAGTAATTTAAAAAATGGTTTTGAGAACCTCACTATGTAACAGGAATACAGATTTTTGGAAAAAGCATAAAATATACAAAATTTTGTTTTAAAAACTGCATGTAAAATGTAACATGCCCCATTTATCAACAGGTATGTGAAAAATACATGCACTTCTTTTGTGTGAGAAAGTATAGAAATGGTTCCTCTCCTCCCCCCCAAACACTGAAGCCTCTCTTTAACTGAAGGCATGCATACTGTGGAAAAGGTTTTTCCCTTTAATGTTAGCTATAACTACACAGTGAGCCCAGGCAGAGACAGGGAGTTTGGCAACTTACTTGCTTAGCAAATTTGCAGTTACTTTAACTGTTCAAGTTTCATCTTTAAAGTAAAATGTGGTTTGACAAAGCTGGTTTTAGTGGTTTACACATTTTTTTCCCTTAAAATAAGTTTTAAGGACGTGGTCAGGTTTGCTCAAACAAGTCAAAAGACAGAAAGGAAGAAACTGCTGAGTAATCAACCAGGGAGAAAAGAATAGACACAGATTATAAGAGTGTTGAGTATATGTTGGAAAGGGAAGCAATTATGAGGTTTGCATCAAGGGATATTTATATAAGGAATGGATCAGAGAGGTTTAACACAGAATGCAGCTGGGCTTCCTTTGGCCATTACTTTGTGAGCAGCACTACATCCACTCACCAAGAAGTCTGAAAAATCCGAGCAGTCTGTGCCAGAATACAACTGCAGGAATTTAAAATGCCCAATTGTTTTTTGAGCAAATGTCAAATACATGATAAGTCTGAAAAGAGGCTCTGGGTTGGATTACTGAGCTGTGTGGTCCTGCCTCCCCTGCCATCAGAGCCAGCACGGGCACAGCTCCCTGCAGCCTCCATGCTCAGGTTATCCAGGTACAAACCAACATCCACGCAGCTGCTCCGAGAGCAACAAGAGAGATCCTGACTGAAAGATAAGACTGGAACCAGCTCAATACAGAGGCTAAAAATATGTTTGTGGAGAATACAATTTAATCGGTTTGGGAAGCAAACCAAGTGACATGACCTTCAGAGGCTGCAAGGAGGGACTAGCAAGATATATAAACCACAAAACAAATGAAAAAGAGGTGCCCAGCTTCTATCCCGGCCCTATAGTAGACTTACTAATGAAAAATCCTTGATGCTGAAGTAGAAGCTTCATCTACTACCCTGTCTTAAAATTGTATATTTTATTTTTTTTCATATCTGATCCATGTATACAATATATATGATCTACTGTACTCAACAGTAATCACTTTCTTGTTACAGCTCCTTACAGATGATCATTTCCGCACCCTTTCCAAGGACAGCGGTATATCAAGAGTCAGAAGTTACATCTTCTCTAAATCAACAGGTCTAAATCCACATGTGAGATTCTCTGAATCTGTTCTCTAGACCCACCATTCTGAACTTTTCTATTGAATCTTTTACTGCTATGAGCAAACATACCTTATAGAGAATGTAATGAGGATGCTAAATTGAGATGAACAAAGTAGAGATGAAAACATGTATAAATCAGCTAAACGAGTTAAAATGGCTTTGATTGATAACAAAGGGCACTTCTTGCAGGATTAAAACAGGAGTGTTTGTGTCAAGGCCAGGATGCCTTCACTCTGATAACTCTCCAGCATAGATGCCTGACCAGAGAAACAGCCTGTGCTTCAAAGAGGAGAGTGCCAACAGGGTTATGTCACATCACATATGTCATTTCATTTCCTCTCAGCCCAACAGGAAAACATACTGTAGCTTTAAAGAGATGGATATTCCAAATAAGGAAGAAACCAAGCAACATTAGCCTCCACTGAAGATTTATGGAAGCTGAAGTAAGCCAGATTCTGAAGCAAAGGACTAGCAAAAAACAATTCTTGACTCCCAGAGGATATAAAATATCCGTATGTGAAGTAGTTTGTTATCACCAACAGGAACCTGAAGCACAATAAACAGTGACAGACACCGTTAGTTCCATCCTCTGCAAAGCATAAACGAGACACTGGCTATCCCACCTCAACATGTGGAAATGCTCTGGTGTCTCAGAGTACACAAGTGAGAGGATGAGTTAATGAAATGTGTGAGAGAGTATAACTAATGTGAGATTTTAAAGATAAATACCACATTCTCCATGGTAGAGAGTGAGACTCTTTACCCTGTGAAGTCTCATACTGAGTTTGGTTTTACTCACTTCCTATGATCTCAATGCAACATGAACAATAATGTGTGATACTCTACTGATATCCAACAATGGCATCAAAAATGACTGCCACAAACAGATCTTAAATTACAGCAGCAAACACTAAGAAACTACATACTATCAACCTTAAACACCTTTTCTAGAAACAATTATTTACGCAACAGTAATCCTCAGTGCTGACTCCATGTAGTTCCTAAATATCTACCACTTCAAGAGAGAACTGAGCATGGGAAAATCTTCTGAATCTAAAGTTTTTAAGTTGGAAATGTTGAAAAACATTCATCCTGCCTACCAAAGACATTGCCCAATGAAAGGCAGAATAACTCTGGAAACATTGTAGCCAGACACACAGTGATACTCACTTTAACTTTTCCCTGAATACCTGGGATCACCACATAGTGCTCCTTGCACAAATGGCGCAGGTCAGAAAAACTGGTCTATCAACTTCAGCTCGAGGGGAAAAATGCATCCAAAACTGCTTGCAGACCAAATTAAACTGTCTTCAGGCCTCCCAAACTGGAGCAAAATTATAAAGAATTCAGTCATTAGCATTTCTTTGTAACAAGAAGCCTGCTTGTAAAACCTGCACCTCAGCAGACATAGTTCACATGACTTTTTTTCTACACACATGTAGCATTTGATTCTGAATAAAAGAATGAGTAAAATACATGTAAAGAAACAGAACTGCAATATGAAAAATTCCAAGAAAGACAAGCCTAATTTGACAGTTTTTCACACTTTCAGAAGTACATCAGAAATTCCCCAACCACAAGCTGTTCTTAGACTAAAACTGTGGCAGGCAGGACAAAAGGGATAAAACTGGCATTGCCACCAACTCAGACAACTTCCCAATGGATTTCCTTCCTAATTAGGAGGATGTTAGCTTTTACTAACTTTTAAGAAATACTCAAAGAGGGGAAAAAAGAAAAACGTACATGAACATCATATGCCTTTTGCTTCATTTCCAAAAGCCTGGCAAGAGCAACCACTGCAGAGAGCTGCACAGGATAATTAAAACCATTTGTAAAAACAAAAAGATGGTCTATTTTTGTTTCAGCCATTTCCTTCTCATGGTACAATCCATTTCAAAGAGGACAACAATTCATATATGCAAACCACTAAGCTAAAACTGGTTCACTGCTGCAATCTTCGAAATACAGCAATACTTGAAATGGCTGATTCTTAAACACTGCCATTGGAAAACATCTCTAAAACTTGGCACGCATGGTAACCCCCTGTACAGAGAATTAAACTAGTATTAAGATGACAAAGGAGAAGGCAGTGAAACTGGAACAGTTTTAAGTAACCACCACAAATTCAAACAGATTTTTGAATTACTGGATTTACCCATATTAACTGGGCATTAACTGGATTAAGTCCTGCGTTTTACAAACCACTGCTTTTAGAAATTAATTTTGGCCTTTAAAATTCTTTGCAAAAAATCTTTGGTAATCACATTAAGTTTCAGCACAATACTGCACTGACTCAGAACTGTTTCATTCTAATGCTTCTGAGATGAGGTTGCAGGAAAATCTCCCAGTGGGAGTTCACGACCAGAACAAAGTTACAATCTGTGGCGTGGAAAGGTAAGTAGTACCTTGCTACCTGCAAAGCAAGACAAATTGCTTTTCATTCAAGAAGCCAGATATTCAAGCCTGTTCCTTTATAGCTGAGAGTTCCCAGGTGTTATCATGGGCTGGCTCATTTATAGGAGTCTGTGCTCTTTTATCTAGTTCATGATGGGCAAAACTCTTTCCTAGGCCCCCTTTTCTGGAAGGTCAAGAGTTCTAATTCACTGCTGGCTGCCTTTTCTCAATGGACACCCCCAAAGGTGTGAGCACACAACAGTCTTACTTACTGAACACACCTAATCATATTTGGTTGAAGAGGCAGAGCAAGCACCTGGCAGCCAACCATGGTTAACCCACTCCATTGCTCTGCTGTGACCATCACATTTCTTACAGAATGACTTAAATGAAGTTCAGCTTTCAAAACACAAACTAAACCCACAATCTGAAACCCACTAGGTGACAGTATTGTGAGCAGAGAGTTTATGCCCTTAAAAAGGTGGAAGTCCTAGATTTGGGAATGATTTGACTATACAGTGAACCAACTTCTCAGAATGAGCAATACTCTTCTTACATAGGGAAATATCCTTTTAGCATCTCCAAAATCCCTCTGACCTTAAATATTCCTGTTACTAGGACTGTTAGATTGTTATTATAGATCTCTAACAAAAAAAAAAAGGCATCAAGTTCTAGCAAACAGAACTCTCATATCTTTAAGAAATTAATTACAGCTTCCCCTCTTAATTCTTCCACTTCCTTGCACTGTGAACCATGTCCTACATGGACTTTTGAGGAAACAGAGGTTAAAGAAATATTCTGTGCTGTAACTTCAGGGATATCCTTCCTCAGAGAATAAGAAGACAGACTGAAGTAATGTAATCAACAGTATGTATTTCCCTAGCAAACAATAAAACATTTTATATTTCCCTTTTAAAAAACAACTGTTACATTTTGAGGTTTCTATAAAGAAAGTACCTAGAAAGTATAAACAGTATTTTTCCAGTGGTAATCATGGAAGAGAATTTTCTCCAGGGAAAGCACACACTGTGGCCAGACACTTCCAAGCAGTCACTGTTAAACTGCTCTGACATTAACCGGACCAGGTATCTGAGAACATTTAGTGCTTTCTATAAACTGCAGCTGCTTAATAAACACAATATCCTACAGCACGCAGCCTCGGTTATGGCTCACCCAAGTAACATCCCACCCTGACTGCAGAAATATATGTATCTGTTTTGTAATTCAGAGATCAGGTTTCCCAACTCAACTCACATTTTATCAGAAAGGACAACTTTGAGCCCAAAGAGGCACGGAAGAGAAGTAGCACGAGGTAGTTAAAAAAACAGTTACCCAAAACAGTAATGTTATATTCCACCCGCTCTGTAAAAGTTTATTTAGCCCTACAGCCATGTTTAGCTTCAGTTGGCTCAGAGGCAAAGAGGCTCCTACAAAGCAAAAATCCCAATCCTGAGCATCTTAGTCAAATATTCCTGGTGCTGTTCGCATCAGGTTATTTTAGATCTTACCATGACAGCATGCAAAGGAATCCTCTGAAGAACTTTACCCGAGTTGCTTCCTGCCTGTTGCTATGGGAAGGGGAAGGAAAGAATTTATCTGGAGGCCTCTGCTTATCACTGCTTCAGCTGCATGACACAGTAGTGAGAAGAGATAGTCACATAAATCCACAAGTTATAAGCTACTTATTCATGTTATTCAATTAATTTTTGATTAGGGCAATGAAATAATCTTAATGTGATTGCTCAGAGGAAAAACATGAAGTTAAAATTTTACATTATTTCACCTCCTACAGGCAATTTTCTTACTTATAATTTATTAACTGATGAGTGCCTGGAAGAGATATTTCAACGGTTTTCCTGCAGTCCAAAAAGTTAGTAGAAGCAGTCAAGAAAAATGCAAATTAACACTTACATATTTAAAACAAAGACATTCATGGATTAAAAACATGAAACATGTAACACATGAACAAAACTTGAAAAGATGAAAAGACACCAGAAAAAAACCCCAAATTTTTGCCTCTTGTGAAGCGCCCAGAAAATTAAGAACAAGGAGACAACATACACAGAATAGACTTTGAAGTCAGGGTACCTAATCCTGTGAAAATTTTCACTGAGGATGAGAAAAGCCTGTTTGATTTAACTCTCGAAGATTTCTGAACAGTCTAAACAAGTGCCAAGCTACATTTATATCTTTATCTCTCAGACCCTTTCCACGTATTTCTGCTCTTCCCTATGCTGTGCACTTAAGCGAAACACAATCTAAGAATGATCTGAAAATTACATAAATGAAAATGGGTTACTACAAGAGTATATGAGGATATCTTAAAACAAGAACACACTTCTAGGAATTGCTTTCAATTTCTTCCTTTTACTTTTTTTATAGAAACAAACGATAATCTGGGCTGGAAAAGGCCTCTGGGGGTCATCCTGCCCAACACCCTCCAAAACAAGGAACATCAGTGTTAAACCAAGCTGCTCATTTGTCTTGTAGAAATGTTCACTACACTCAACTAGGAGCAAGATACAAGTTATAATAAAGGCATCTTAACAGATACTCATGTTTGCAGATACAATGACAACAAAGTGAGTGGCTCTGAGGCTTACACAAACGTGCTATTTTACTAGGGCATATTGTGTATAATGCCTTCCATCCTCAACACGTCAGCATTTCACCTCCCCGTCACACTGCTGCTGAAACATATCAAAGACACTAAAACATATTAAACATGAAATTACAAAAATATGCATTCCTTAGAAATTTTATTCCTCTTGATATTGACAATAATATGGTAAGAGATTGCTCACAGTCAAGATTGCTTACTTCTGTCAGAATTTCGTACCACAAATCAAACAGCTTCACTAAAACCACAGGAAAAATCTAACAGTTAAAACAAACAAACCAAACATTGTATACAACAAGATTTATTTTGTTACGTGATTTAATTCTCAGAAGTGCAATCATTTTCTCAGTGTATGCTTGTACATTCATTTCAGATGGCTTTCAATTGAATGACTGAGAAGAGTTTCCAAGCTAACTCCTTTGGAAGGATTCTCCTGCTCAGTTTTTCAGCTACTCCTTTAACACCTTAGCATGTATATTTACCTGCACCTTTTTTTAATAACAATCCATATAAATGCTTCACTTATTCTCAATTTATGTGGGGTTTTTTAATTTGTTTCTTCCTGAAGACTTTCACAGCTTCTTCATTTTCAAAACTTGTTCATATACTACACATTCAGAGAAAATTAAAGGGAATAATAAAACCTGTATTTAAGAATAAGACTATTACCCTTCAGCTTGTACCAGCTAATTGCATTGTCATATGGCTACTAAGCTTCACTGCAGGAATTACTTGCCAAAACAGATTCCTACTTTCTTACAGACCAAGTGGTCTTACAGACCAATTTCACCTCCTGTACTGTAATCTTCCTAAAAACTCTGTGCCCACACCTTGCAAAATTACTGTAGTCAGCCTGTCTCTTTTTTGCTGCAGGCCCTTTCACAATGGCACAGCCTTTTCCAGTGATGGTCTCTGAACTCCCCCAGAAGGATTTGCTGTGCCCACACCCACAAGCAGTGCAGTACAACAGGAATGGGACCAGCAGGAAGGTCTGCAGACCTGAAACCCACATGGGATATGCTCTTGGAGTTTTAGTCTGGAACAGCTCCACTGGGATCCCACAGTCCCACACAAGCAAGACCACAGCTTCCAGTTTAGTTTCATCCAAAAGCAACTCAGCTTCCTTGATCCAAGCTGATTTCACAAGCCAAATCAAGTGCAGTCTATGAGAACATTCAGCGGATTAATTTCCAAAGTGCCCGCCTTGTCCAAATTAAAACAATTAAACCACTAATGAAGATTGTTTCTCTTCTTGTTCTCTCTGCTATGCATTCTGGCCGTGAGGAAAACCTCCACAGGTCTCTCACATTCACTGATTCAAGTTCACTCTTTCTGCATTACTTCTTCTTTAATTCCCTGCACACAGACATGAGTATTTTCATGTGCGGCCTTGCTGGGCCACTGTTTCTAGACTGCCACCTTTCACTCCATTCTGACAGTTTAGAGGAGATTCTTTTTCAGCATATTTTCCTCTATAAAATTATAAAAAGGAAATCCCAAAGTTTCTCATTCTCCATCAGTGGGATAGGCGTGCTTTTTCCTTTCTTCTGTGTGAAATCAAGGCTAGAAAATTCCTTCTAAAAACTACTAGGAAGTTTTAACTGCTGTACTCTGGTCTATAAAACAGAGTATTTTTAGTCAAATAGATTAAGATTACATTTTGAGTATATGTCCATTTAATATGAATGATGAATGCTGTAGGTAAAAAAAAGTCTGTCATAAAGCACAGCATATTTGTGTAATCAAACAGGGTAACAGATTGTCTCCCTGAGGCCCAAGTGATGATCCAGACCACAGAGCTGCTTGTTTCATGCGGAAGGAGGAGCAGTCACTGAGTACCACTATCTGTGTAAGCACAAATGGTGTTTTCACAAGGATTATAAATTTCCAGAAGTATTAAGCATCTAGAGAGACGATGAAAAACTGAAGCTTCTTTTCCTGTTCATTCTATGCATTAGAGAAAAACAGTGAAGCCTACTCTGTGCCACACTGAAGTGAAAAGTCCAACTCCTGTGAGTGACTCTCCTCATTCCTGGTACTGAAAAAAACAAACGACATTCCTTTCTTCAAAAGAGCAAGAAGGATGACCCAAAAAACTGCACACTAATCAGTGTCATCTCAACCCCAAGGAGGTCAGGGAGCAAATTCTTGTAGGAGACATTTCCAAACATAATGTGGACAAGAAAGTGATTTGTATTAAGTCAGCATGGCTATAAAAGGGGAAATAATGGCTGACAGACCTGACAGCTTTCTTTAAGAAGATGACTAGGTAGCTGGGACAGCACCATGTCCTACAACATCCTCACACAAAGAGATGAAGGAGGGGCCAGGCAGGACTAGGGGGCAGACTGCAAGACTGGATGAAGGGCAAGGTTCCTGGGGTTGGGATCAGAGGTGCATTGTCCAGTTAGAACCCAGGCACTAGTGCTGTAGCCCAGGGGTACAGACTCGACTAGTACTGTTTAAGTTCCCCATTTATGACCTGGACCCAGCTCACCCTCAGCAAATATGCTGATGGAACAAAAATTCCACAAGGGGAAATGCAAAGCTCTGTACATGGAGAGGAATAAACCCATGCACCAGTAAAGGCTGGGGGGCAGCTGGACAGGAAACTCTGCAGAAGACATTGGTGCACAGTTGTACACAAACTAGCAATGCTTCCTCACAATAACAACAAATAAAAGGGGTGCCAGCATCCTGGATTAGGAAAAAGCATCACTAGCAGCATGAGAAAGGTGATCCTTCTCTTTCATTCTAATTCTAGGCTTCCCAAATCAAGAGTGACACAGACGGACTGATGTGACACCAGCAAAGAACTATAGAGACAATGAAGTGATTGGGAAGAGGCTGAGAAAGCTGGGATTGTTAAGCCTGGAAAGGAGAATGATCAGGAGGATCTTATCAATGTGCATAAATACCTGAAGGGTTAAAAGGCTGAAGGCAGACTCTCCCTAGCAGTACTCAGGGATAGGACAATAGCCACTGGGCACAAATTAAAATACGGGAAATTCAACTTAAAAACAGGGGATGGAGTTATTTATTTTTCTGTGGGGTGGTTAAACAGCAGAGAAATTGTCAAGAGAGTTCAAATCACCATTCTCAGAGCCATGCCAAACCTGACTAAACACATTACTGACCGCTCCAACTCTTGCTCTAAGAAGATGAACTTGGATCAGGCCATGTCCAGAAGTCTCCTCCAACTTCAGGTATTCTGTGATTCTTTGAGCTCCCTAAAACAACCTCAGTGATTCCTGTTGTACCTATTCTGTTCTTGTTCTTTTTCAGTCTCTGTCCTGTAGAAGATTATTCCTCTGGAGACATCTATCAAGCTTGTCATACAGGCTAATTGTTTTCTAAACTGAGGATCCCTTTCAGTGCCCACTTATTAATATAGCTTAAGTTTTACTAGTTTGAATAGAAAGGCACAGATTCCATAAATCAGCATTGCACTTTCTTCAGGTTCAGTAATGTTCATCTTGAACATCAAGATTTTCATTTCTACAGCTTTTCCTATGTCCTCCACTAAAATTCAATGCACAAATCTGCACCAGCTATTTCTTCTCACATCTAAAAACTACTTCCACTTCCCTTATTGCTGCTGTGTATTATAAGCAACAGAGCAATACAGCTTGAGTAAATTTCCTACATGTCCAGCACTACACAGACCCAAGTGTTAGCCAGCTCCAGTTAATGACAATCAGGTTACATGAAACTGAAAAACAGGTAAAAGTCAACTGGTTCAACTGTCCCAACACAAAGATGTTACTGGACACTTCATATGCACACTGGTTTCCTGGTTTATTTTAATTTTCTTTTGCCTTAATAAGAAACCTCATAAAAATTTACACAGTACTGCCTTGGAACCTGTGGTATCCCATCATTATAAAAACAATATCAGAGACGAGAAAGTCATTAAATATCATGGCTGATACTCTGTTTATTCAAAAAGATATCATAATTGGTCAATGCTTTCATATATTTCCTTCATTTTAACTTATATGGTTATTATCTACCCAAGCAAATCTGGACAGTTACCCCTATGTTGCTCCATATCTCTATCATGGTTCTTTAAAGCTGCTGTCCTGGTACTTTCAATCAAACTAATTACTCTCTTTTACCTAAAAAATATCCCATCTGTGATAAATTTAGGCTGGAGAGTCGCTTAGAGGATGCTGATCCTCTAACAGTTTCTAAAAACTTCTAAGTGTCTATACAAATTAGACATGTCCATACAAATTAGTCCAAACCTCAGTGGCAAAGACTGGCACTGAAGTTACACTTATGATACTAAAGCTAAACAAAAATTATGTTGCCAAAAATCCCCACAATGTCTACACAGGTAACTTGATTTTGGAGGTATAATATAGCTTCATACCTTAACATAGCTGCCTTTCCCATCAATGTGCTCTTCTACCACTTTAGCCTGATGATTTTCACATATCCACTGACTTCCTCTCATTTTCCAGTGCCTGTGTTTATCTTCTCTATCTCATTAGTACAGACATACCCACATAGCTTCACAGCTCATATTACTGCTTTGAGTTATTGTCCAATTAAAAAGGTGGAAATAGTCAACCTTCATGAGCAAATTTCAGAAACTGCACAACTTAATTTGATGCTCATGGAAGAGATAAAAGACTGGTATCACTGGATACGTTAAGAGAACCACTTGAACTTTAACTAATTTGACACATTATTTTGTGACTTGTCATCAGAAAAAAATCCATGGTATTTGTATTCCAGCTATTTTTAAATGCACCTCAAAGGCATTACTTTTGAAGTGTGCTCTGCCAATTGATAGGGGCGATTTAAAGGACAGACACCAACGGAAACAATGGTCTTATTTGACTAAGACTATTAAGGCAACACAAAAGTAAAACAATACATTCAATAAAACTACATGCTTGGCTTTAGCAGCAAGAAAAAGAAGCAAGGTAATGCACCTAATAATTGCTATATGAGAGACAGGATAATGATTAAGGTACATCACCAACTGCCTACATACTTCACCATCATCTAGAGTCCGCAGTCACTGGGGAGGCCCCATTTTGCAGCAAGGACCTGCAGAACCCTTCCCGACAATAGGGAAAATCCCATGTGGTGCATCCACCCACAGGTGAGGTCTCCAAATTCCCTGAAAATTGGTCCAGCTTTTATAGGCCCAATTCAGCAAGTCAAAGTGACCTGATGATATTTTTAGCACAGAAACTCCTGGATCTGATGGCACACTACCCGACCAGCAGGGGCCAGAGCTTGGCCAGAGCCCAGGCCTTGGCTGGGAGGGTTTTCCCCTAAAATATCCTACAAACAAAGCTCTATTCATGTCAGTTGGGAAAGTTTCTTAAAAGGATACATTTCTTGTAGATAACTACACAAGGTTATACAGAGCTAGCATAAGCATCTGTGTCATTTATTTTTAGCTAAATAATACTGATTGTGTTAGTCACATAATGCTCAAGGTTCTTCTTGTAAGGCAGCTCTGGCTGAGTCCTGCTGCTCAGGCCTAAGCACATCAAAGTGTCAATAAGAAACATTTTCTCTGCTGTAAAATAGCACAGTAAAACAAAATACAAGGCCACCACCTTCTGTTTCACCACCCACCTTGCACCTTTGGAACAAGTCCCTTCAGAAGCAGTTACACATTCAGTTATTAACAGAGGGCAGCACCTACAGAGGATTTCATAATCTCCGGCCATTAGTTTTACTTCTTATTTACAGCTCAGTGCTTGCTTCACATTATTTCCCCATTCCTTTCTCAGAGCTACATTTCATTATCAATGGTTCGTACACACACCTAAACAAACCTGCAAAAAGCTTTTAACCCTGGGGAATGAAAAAAACCAGAAACTCGACCATTCAATTACCCAATTACCTGTAGTCATTACTAAGAATGACAACTTCAGCAGCCATTACAGTTGTTGTACATGTTTATATAGTTGTAAAATTGTACAGTTGTAATGTTTTTAAGAGTAGCTGCTGGAAAGACTGTTGTCTACCAGCAAAATGTCAACCCTGATCATCTCACCTGGAAGCCTCAAATGGAGCAGATAAAACTTCCAAAAGTGCAATGCTGGTGTCTACACGAAGCTAAACATGATTTTTCAGGATGTTCTGTGCAGGACTGTCTAGTACACAATGCACCTTAAGTGTCTAATAGCACCGGTGAAGGTTTAATGAGCACAAAATTACCTCCCTTTGTGGGTATAGCAATGAAAAGAGCCCCAGACACACCCCCACTCCTTTGCTCCCAAGAACACAGATAAAAAGGCATGTGGAGTTTCAGGAGATATTGCCTATAAAAACTTGCTAAACAGATCATCACTGTAGGTACCTGAGCGATAAACGAAATCGAAACAGACTGGACAGCTCTGCAGTTCAGCCTGGCAAGGCCCATCAAAGAAATGATGAATCATTCCCTACGACCAGCAACAACCACATACCTGAAATGTGCTGATGACTTGAAATCTCTTGAAAAAGAAAGCTCTTTGTCACTTGCTGCTTGTACCTGCTTCAGCAAAGTAGATGGTGTAAGACAGTTCCTGTTGATTGACTCAGCTGTGGGAACAAGAACTGCTGTAGACAACGCACGGAAATTCCGACAGGTAAGGTATGACTACACATATACTGCCCCTAAGAAAAATAAGCTGCTTCTCTGAGCACACTTAAACAGTAAAATCAAAGAAACTAGAAGTGGAAAGCCAGTACTTGGAACAAAATAAAGTAATATTGCTGTATGCAAAATTCAGTGTCAGCTGAAAATAAAGGTTGCATTTTCCCAAGCTAAATTATTTATTACTAAAGTAAATCCAAAAGATGTAATGGAAATTACAATTTCAAGGAGGGGAGAAAGTATTGACATTATTTAAGTCACCCCTGAGGTATCTGAAAGTCTGCTATGAGTCACTGTCTTTTCCAAAACTGCAAACTGCCACAAGCAAAAGCTTGAGTTCCAGAGGAATCATCTTCATGTTCTCTAATTTCAAAGGAAGTCCATTACCTGCTTCCTAGGAATTTTTTACAAGTGACCAGAGGGCAACATGAAAGTACAGCCATGGGTGGACAACAAAGCCATCCCAATCCTGCAAAATCTGACTGCTTGCTACACTCCAGCTCATGCCTCTCTGTAAAATAAAACAGAAACTATAGGAGAAAGGTGGCCTAGAACTGTACCACTATTCCAGTATTCTCAACACTTCCATTAAACTTGGGTTTTGTGGGGCTGCCCTAAGACTCCTTTGACCTTTATAAAAAGATAAAGCAGATGTCAGAAATCTTAATTTATCCAACTAATGTAGTAAGTAAATTCCTTAAACAAAAGTTTCAGTCTTTACATCCTAGATCTTCTGTGTGAAAAACTGACAACTGCACATTAAATAAAAACAAAAGAACAAGATCATCTTCTAACAACAAACACTGACTGAATCCTTCAATTTCAAGGGACTTGCCTTACCACTGGATACAACTGGAAGCCCACAGGTTGTTGAAGTAGTTCAAGACTAGCTCCACCCAAAACTTGCAAGTGAACCAGAGGTAACTGCCCCAGCCACACGCGCCAGCGGAGCAGCTGCGGCAGCTATCGGGCAGCGCAGATGGGGAATTCTTCTCCTGCAGCTGGATACTGCCCAAGGAGTGGGCCCCCTTCCCCTTGACACTCCCCTGCCTCACAGTCCTTCCCTATCTTTGTGTCAATTCTAGTCATAAATTGACATTCGCTGACCTGTTTAATCCAGGAAATCTTCAGGGAAAAAAAGCCTAGCACAACAACTGTGAAACAGTGTATTTTTTAAAAACAAAATAAGCACATTTTGCATGCCCTGGCAAAATATTCTCTGCAGGGAGAGTAATTTATTGTGAACACACTATAACATATATTCACCCTTTCATGGCTTCCCTGGCCATACATCATGTGGAACATCAAAAAGGAACCCACATGCTGGAGCAAAAGAACAGGCCCATAGGGTTATAATGACCACCTTAATCAGCAAAACATCCCTACAAATACAAACCCTGAGTCTGAACCATGTCAGGAGTTCTGACAGTTTTCTTCTAAATTCTGTTCAGACACTTTATCTAGTTTGCAACACATTAGAGCATTACTGTGTGTGAGATTAGAAGTCACGAAGGCAGAAATATAGACTATAAAGTATAGAGTTTACTATTTTTAAAACAGGAAGTGAAATTCCAAAAAGCCAAGAAATCCCAGCTGTGACACAGACTCTCTTAGAGTTAATCTCATCCCTGTTATTACTATCTAGAAGTCCCCTCCTCTCTCACCTTCCACATCAGCTACCCTTAACTATGAATTTCACTTTATTGGTGCCTTCTTCACTCAAACACAGAGTGTGCATTGGGCAGCTTCCAGCCTCAAAATGAACAGGCATTAATCTGAAAATATTTTCACCTCTAATATCCCCCTCAGGACAGTATTATTTTGTTCACATCACAGATGTGAAAGCAAGACCTTGCTTAAATGTTATTTTTTTCTTTAATAACTCAAGCTTTCACTAGTACCTTAAGTCTTGTAGTTCTGAGAGCCTCATGACAAGAGGAAAAGAAGGGAATGGAGAAAAACGTCATGATACACCATGCCACACCTCACAGGGCTATGTTTAAAACCTTTAAACCATGGAGAATATCAAATAAACCACCAGCAATGTCAACAGATCTCCACACAGAGCAAGTGCACCTGCCCAAACCAGATTTCAGAACAGCAGTTAAATACGCCGATTCAATGGGTGCACAGAAGAACAATGAGAACACCACTGCTTTTTCATTGACCTGAACTCAATTTGGTTCAGGCAAATATTTAATAAATGTAGCGTTGCTCTGGAAATTGGTCTTTTTAATATTCACAAAATGCCTCATTGGTGTAAGGCAAAAAAAAAAAAAAAGATATTCTAAAGCCTTACTGGTAAATTCAATTTAACATACACAAAGTGGAACATGCCAATTACATGCGGGACTACTGCCCATGCATCCTAAGTTTTCCTCTGTATCTTTAGGTAACGAGCACTCAAATGGAATGAGACATGTTACACATGGTGAGTATCCACCTGAAAACACAGGTGACAGCTGTTTAGTTTGGGTAGCTATGGAAACTTCTTTCAGGTAGAGTGAGGTGATCAAAGTGTCTTGCTTCAGCATTTCTCTCCTCTTTCCTGCACCATTATACACATTATTCCCCTTCAAACTGCTGGAATAAGAAACTGCTCTGAAGGCTTCATCATTGAAGACATCGCACGCACTGGGTCAATCATAGACGTTTAAGAACCAAAGCAGCTTTGTGATCTTTGGACTGGTGTCTTTAATGTTCCTTCCAACCTAAACCATGCTGTGATCCTGATACAAAAAGCGAGTCGGGGTCACAAGTCTCACTTTTTATCTTCTAAGCTCACAAATTCTCTTTTCTCTCATTTCCATTATAAAGTGCCCTTCACATGCAGGATTGCCCAGGAAGTCTTAATCTGAATAGACAGGAAAGGGTGTTGAGGTAAAATCTGGTGAAAATATGCAGCTCACCACTTTCACAGAAGTTAGCAAGCCTGGTTAAAGATTAGGCCAAATATATCACCATTTTATGAACATTTTTATATGTTGGTCACCACATTTCTTATATAGTCTCTGAAATTATATACTTACAGCAGTAGGAAATACACATGTACATACACAAGGCACACACACTTGTAGAGACAAGCCTTATTAAGAGAAATTAATCAGAGTGATCCACAGATGATTTCATTCAGGCTCTGACAAGCCAAAGTAAAAAAAAAAAAACTTTAAAGATGAGGAATCCTTATACAGAACAAACTCGCTCCATCTAGCTGCTCTGCAAATAGATGAAAAGAGCAGCACTGACAGAGCAAAAACCTCAGGGTGTCAGAAAAGTAGAAGAGGAGTATTCAGAGCAACAAGTCTTAATCCATTCAAGTGTTTATGAAGCCAGCAGCGAATAAAATAAAAATCTGGATATCTGAGCATTCTAACTGTTAAGCAAGAGCAGTGGTTATTAACACATAATTAAAAGTTAGCTAGCACTGGGGACTGGGGAGGCACTAAGCATGGACACTGACCAAATGCATGTCAAAAATTAACACAACCCACTCTTCTGTGTCTCAGTCCATCTCTACTGCTTGCTCAGCATTGAGTTTCCCTTCACTTTTTCCACTGAATGAGGCAAAGCTAAAAAGGGTAGTAAGTTATGAATGACTTGCCCAGACGAAAGTTTCATCCCCATCACGTGAAACTGAACGGATCAAAGAGCCTATTTTATTTTTCTGTAAATTAACATGCTTCCAGTCACAAATTTTATATTCCTGATGGCTATTTCACTGCAAACGGCTATATATTTGATGAATTAATGAATAAATCAGAAGCAGATTGCAGACCTGTCTTATCATGTCTTTTTCTATTTCAAGATCACCTTAATCTTTTACCTGATTTTTCTTTTTGTTAGTAATAAATTTCAAAAAGATTACTAGGTACCCAGCTAATACTTAGAAAGAAAAAATATATGTAAAGGCTACCATTGAAAGAAAAATAGACCTATAAAGAATAGAAAACTGAGAACATGAAGATTTTATACAGGCTGATAGCAACACACTCCTGAAAGCTCCAGCTTCCATATCATGGGCTAACAAATCCAGAACCTGAGATCTGCACATTTCAGGTAAAGGTAAGTCACCTAGCTGTCACTTCCTAATTAGAAACAAGGTTTCACACAATCAAATTGGAACAATCCACCTGAAAAGAATAGGCCTTTTCTTGCTGAGCAGCAACACCATTTGAGTGTGAGCTCCAGCTTCAGAACCAATGATGTAAATGCAAACATGACAGGAGTTCTGTGCCTGACTGAAACAATGGGCCTCTCCCAGCAGCAGAGTTGAGAATAGCTCGGGCAGGTGGGTGGAAGGCAGGAATTATCGGTTCCTAAACAGGAGGACTAAAATAAAAACTTTTTTTTAAAAAAAAAGAACAGCAACATACTGCCAAGTTTGAAAAACTGTTTGAATAACCAGCACAACAAGATGTGGTATCGTGTTTCCTCAGAGGGGAGAAAAAAACCTGCTGTGCTTTGGTATAGTAAAAGTAGAAATTCCAGGCATAACTTGAGAGCTGGTCATATGAAACAGCGCCTTGGCTTCTTCAAAATACTCAAATACTCAGTTTGTTGCAATACTTTTATTTCTATTACGTGTAATTTGCAATTCTTATGAAGAAAAATATCAATGCTTCAGCTCCAGCAACTCTGCACTACACTAAACCTGACTGTCAGTCACTTACAGAAAATTACCAAGTCTCTATTGCTTTAGTCTATTGCTATAGTCTTCTGAGAGAAAGATGAAGAACCTTTCTCTCACCAAAATGTGCACACTGAATTAGCTCAGCTAACAGTCCAACCAAGCCCAAGAAGGACTGCCTAAAGTCTTTAAAAATACTCAAGTTATGAGACAGTAAAACTAAATATCTAGAATACTCCCAAGCTAGACTATAATCATAGCTTGTCTACTTCCTCTTCTGAGGTGAGCACGCACTTCAAAATTGCTTCTGCAGCTGGGCAAAGTACAGTTACAGCAAGGAACTGCGACCAGCACTGCTCTAGGTTATGCACACACCTTCACTTTCCTCAGTTGTGAAGGCACAAAGAAGTTCCTGCAACTACATGTAAATACAGCAGAATGACAAAAACTAGAACATTACAGGAACATAACTGGACACCCAAACAGAAAAGCTTAAAAATAAACTCCCAGAACCATCATCATTACCACACGCAAGGGGTTTTTCTTCTACTCTCACCCTGCAGAGTGTTTTCCTTGCTTTTAAGAAGAAATCAAATTGGTTTTACTGCTTGAAAAGTACTTCACTATGGCTGAATACATTTATCACTTTGTTTAAAGAGCTTAAACTCACAAAATATGTTTATTTAGATGCTATCATTGACTGATACCGATAATGCTGCTGACAAGCATCTTATCTTTCACATGTCGTAAAATACAAGAATATTACTTTGTAAATCTCTCATGAAACATTTTTCAAGCAGTCTATGACAAGCTCTCTTAAAAAATTATAAATTTAAACTCCTCAAGACAAACACCATGCTACTTTACTGCCTTTCTCCCTATTACCTTATGCTGTAGCTTTCCCCAAACCATTTTGAAACTTAAAAACAAAGAAATAAGATAACTCATGTTTCAGGTCTGTTTCACAACAGTAGAAACAGAACTTTAAGAAGGGAGAGAAAATTGAGGGAAAAAAAAGAGGTGATGCTGCTTAACCAATAAATTCATATAAATAATCTTCTCTCAATCTCTCTTAAGCCCCAAAATAACTTTAATCTGTAAGAAGCTTTCAAAGTTAGCACTCAGAAGTCTCAGTTATTTTCCACTCCAAAATTATCTTTCACATCTACTGTTCTTGTTTTAAAGACATGAAAACTCACTTTGGGTCTGAATGCCACATATTATTCCAAAGATCACTTGGAGGTGAATGCATTCAGCGCAGTGATTATATGTCAGCTAAATCACAACTAACAATGCACACTAGACACAGTCCAGATTTAAACAGCTGTAGTGAATAACAAGGTAATTGTAATTAAATTACAACTGCTTTGGACTTTCACTTCAAGAAAACAGAGAAGAATTTACTGTTTTTTCAAACAATACATTTTTAAGCATTAAAATCCTCAGAACCAAAGACAGTGTGTGATTCACGTTTCATTCTTAAACGCCTGTGCCTTTTCTCAGGTAAATACAAGCAGCTGCTGGATCTACTGTCACTCCCTCAGCACAGAATGCCTTCTTTCAAACACCAGTCCGGATTTCTCTCCACTTCTCTTTGAAAAGGTTGACAGGCAGGGTAGCAACAAAGACCAAGCAAAGCAATGAGAAACTCATGACAACAAGCAGCAATATACTGGGAAAACACAGCCTAAAACACCCTGATTTCTGACTTCTTCAATTCTAACCAAACTATAAAGGTAAGTTTTGCCGGGAATATTTCCCGAAGCATCAAGGGTAAAGGCTGCCACAACACAGGTATCCCAAACGCTACACCTGCCCTTTTCTCTGCATCACACACAGATCAGAAGGTCTTCTGACAATTTGACATCACAAATTACAGCGATTAAAACAAGATGAATTCTCGAATATCACAGCAAGTTAGAGAAACCCATCCTCGAACACCTTTGTCTGCTTTTATCTAGACAGCATTGGCACGCAAGGTCAAAGACGACCTGCGTGGGAGTGGAATAGTTAACAGCCAGAACTTGTCCGTGTTTCCAAAATAGAGCGGTGGCATCAACGTTGCCATTCTGCCGTGTTTACAAGAAGGAACACAGTTCGGGACAAACCTCTGGCTGTAGTCACGCTTTATCGCTAGGACACATTCCTTCAATGTCCGGCTGTACCCGGCCGAGACAAAGACACCGAACCCCCGCACACCTGGAAGGAGCCCCGGGACAGGGGGGACACACGCGGGGGAAGGAGGCTGTGCTGGAAGGGCTGCAGAAAGCACAGCCCTGAAGGGAGCGAGCCTCCGAGAGGGCGAAGGTTTAGGGGCAGATCCTGGCGACCAGGAACAGGAGAGGCTGGCGGGGTCCGGCGGGGCAGGGACGCAACACTGCCGGGGACGGCTCAGGAAGGGACTCGCAACTGGAGGCACTGGGGTGCGGGCAGGTGACCCCGGCAGACGCGGAGGGGCGGCGGGGCCGGGCAGCGCGGGAGTCCCGGGACCGCCGCCCGCGCCCCGGGGAGGGAGCGGTGCTGCCCCGCTCCTGGAGCCGCCCCGCGGGGCCCGGGGGTACAGAGCGGCGGGTCCGCCCTCAGCGAGCCCCTCCCGGGGCAAGCGGCCCCTCCGGATCCGGGCCGACTGCGGGGTTCCCGCGCCCTCTGTGTCTCCCCGCCGCCCGCAAGGCCCCGTCCCCAGCGCTACCCCCGTGCCCCTTCTCCTCCCCCCGACCTCGCTCCACTCACCGGCTGCGGCTCCCCCGTCCCTCAGGTCCAAGATGGCAGCGCGGCCCGCCCGGCCTCCGGCAGCGACTTAGCAAAGTCGGGCGCGACGTGCGCAGGCGCCAAGTCCCCCGGCAGCTGCGCAAGAACTACAGCTCCCACCGTGCCCCGCGCCAGGCACTGCGCATGCTCAATGTGGGCCACGGGACCGACCGGCGGGGAGGGGGGGGAGACTGTGAGGGGCCATGAGATCCGCGGTGAGGAGCAGCAGTGTGGATCCTCTGGAGCTGGGCTGGGAGAGCTGGGGGTGTTCACGCGGAGAAGAGAAAGCTCCAGGGACACCTTAGAGCGTTTTCCAGTGCCTAAAGAGGCTCCAAGGGATCTGGAGAGAGACTTTGAACAAGGGCCTGGAGCGACAGGACAAGGGGCAATGGCTTCCCACTGCCAGAGGGCAGGGATAGATGGGATATTGAGAAGAAGTTCTTCCCTGTGAGGGTGGAGAGGCTCTGGCACAGGGTGCTCAGAAAAGCTGTGGCTGCCCCTGGATCCCTGGAAGTGTCCAAGGCAAGGTTGGACAGGGCTTGGAGCAGCCTGGGACTGTGGAAGGGGTCCTTGCCCATGGCAGGGGGGGAATGAGATCTTTAAGGTCCCTTCCAGCTGAAATCATTCCATGAATCTATGATTCTGTAACTAGAGTATATATGTGTATATATATGTGTGTGTGTATACACACACACTACAGTAAAAACCTTGGATAATGAGAGCACCCCTGAGGGCTTGGCTGGTACAAGAACACCTTGAGGAACCCGTGGCCATCCCTGGCCCATGTTACTGCAGTGACACCAGTAATGGGAAATCTCTGAGAGCACAAAGGGACATCCCAGCTAACACGAGTCTGCAAAAGTCAAGCAGCTGGGACATCACTGCTGCCACTGTGGGCTTTTGGACACAAAGCCCTTTGAAATTAAAATAACTTTTGTGATTTTAAAGTACCTGCTGCAGGTACTTAAGCCATTGATATTTTTTTTAACCTTTACATAAAATCTTTCTTGTTTCAAGTGTACTTTTTCTTAACCTGAACGCACTATTGCATAAGTGAATGCATAGAAATTACAATACACTTCCTCTTTTGACAGTGAGGAATGAGAGAGTCTATGCTCTGAAATCAGAGGAAAGACTACCCAAACTTCAGAGAGTAGGAGACTATCCTCAATAATTCTTCAGAAAAATTACACACTTTGCAAGTGCAAAGTTTAGCATTTTCTTACAATGGGTAGGGATGTGAAAATCCATCTTGTCTTCCACACATAAACTCCAGTAAGATCTCACAGCCACAATTAAGTGACTGTTTCTGTTGGTAAGGCCTAAGCAAGAAAACAGCTCCAACAGTTTCCCTGACCAACATGCACGTTTTGATCCCAATCAGCCATCTGTGGTTCCAACTGACCAAGGTACATGTGCATATCACTTCAGGCACAGAAATCACTTTAATTCCAGCACAGAACAATGTGTGCTGCTCAGCCAGAGGCTGAGTATGGAAAAATCAGGAATGTTTGGCTTTGTCAAAGAGGTGGGAATTCATGGGAAGCGAGTTTGGAGCCAAGGTTACAGCCCAGTATAAGGACAAGCAAATTGATCATCTGAAATAAGGTCTGGAGGGTTTTTTATTTTCTCTAAAACTTCTCTGTGCACCTATATGTTCCTTTAGAGATATTTGATCACATACGCATACATTTAAAGTTCTGCAGTTCATTTTCTATTCAAATTAATAATGATAAATATGAGTTCTACAAGCCTTGCTTAACAGAGATTTCTGTCTCATGCATCACCTACATAAACAGCGATCTCTTGTCCAGTTCCTGTCCTGGCCAGTGATGCTCTGGTTGATTGCAGCTGGAGTTCCACGTCTGCCCAGCTGGGCATCCTTTGCAGTGGGTTTGTTGTCTCCCAACTGGCACATAACACTGTTTGGTTTTGCAGATTGCCTGTGGTTTGATTCCCAATGGTGGGAACATTGTACCCTTCTCCCCAGCCACCTGGATTGATTTTACATTTAGGAGAGTTGAGTGTTTGCAGGAAGAAGCTGGATGCTGCCCCAAGGACACCTCCCTGCAGCCCCTGTGGAATCCAGCAGATGTGCATATACCCATCCCTAGGGCAGTGTGGCCATTTGCAGTCTCTTTTTGTCTTACTGGGTTTTGGTAGGTAAAGCTTGCTAAAGCAGATGTGAATAACCCTCACTGTCTCTTTTTAAGAATATCACATCAGTTGTCCTCTGAGCTACCCCCCTCCTTTTTCCTTTTTTCCTTTTTCCTTTTTCTCTGGCATTTCAGACAAAGTGCTTTTTTTTCAACCTCAGCAGCCCTAATCTCTTTGTTTTCCAGCTCCTGATGCCTCCAGTCATGTTCCATTTGTTTCATCTATTCTGTTCATGAGAAAAAGAATTAATGAGAAAAAGAATGTATTCCAGGTGCAGACTCCTGATCAGTTTGTGCTTGCCAGGACAAGAGGAACGCAGAGCAATCCTCACATTCACACTCTTTCAGGTATCATTTTCCCTGGTAAAAATCATGGACTGTCAGTGAACTGGAAGAACAAATAAATAATTAACACAGAATACATGGTGAGTGAAGATGAATATAATTGAGTGGCAGAAGAACTATGTATCCAAGATTTTACCTTTGGGGAGAGGAGTAGAATGCTTGATTATTGTCTTTTTTTCCCCTATGCTTTTTATAACTATAAGATACTCAAGCAGGATGGAATTCCCTTGCTATTCCCTGTCATAGCTTTCTTTTGACAAGTACAAACCCCAAAAAATAGGAAAGCTTCCCACAACAGTGCAGGATGATCTTGTGCAAAGGCTTTTCAGAAAAACTGAATGCTTGGTAGCTTTCCACATTTGCTGGGTTTGATATGGTGAAGCTGTGCTTCTGGGAGATAATTTCTGAGAAATAATATTTAATAATTTTCATAGTATTTTTCTTTTATTTCTCAGTCCAATCCAGACTGGTCAGTGAGACAGAGATTGGTGCTTGTGGCAAAATTGTGTAGCATTTATTCTTGGTTGGGCTATGGTAAGTAATAATATTCACATCCCTAATGGAAACTTATCCTGTTGTAACACAAATACCACAATCAGTGAGTTCTGTTGGTACTGAGAGCTGACTGGGAAGCCACTAAGGATAAGGGTCTGTGTGGCAGAGTGGTGTAAATGATTTCCACGTTTGAACCTTTTGTGTGGTAATAAAATAATCCTGCAAGATCATTAAAATATTTATTGATTTTTGAGCAAAAGTCTGCAAATGGAAATTGTTCTCTGATACCTCTGGGCCCTGGGCTCCCTCAGCTAAAGGGCTGGGACCCGACTGTAACAGAACCACTGAACACTCTTATTATTCTCCTATCCCTAGAGTATGGGATTCCCTCTCCTGAAACAGACCTTGCCTTCATTCCCTCAGCTTTTCCACTCTCAACCAACTCCATTGACCTCACATGTGACAAACCTCTTCTTTCCAACATTACATAATTTCCCAGAGGTTGCACAGCAAGTCTCTTGTCAGACTTGGAAACAGGGCTGGGTTTCTTAGCTCCTTGACAAGTGTTTAATGATTCTTTAGTTTAGTAGTGTGGGGGTTGTTGTTGTTGTTGTTGTTGCTGTTTTGGCATTTTTTTTGTTTTGGTTTGGTTTTTGTGTGAGGCACACAAAAATCCTGACAGACTCACTTAAATACAAAATAATTCAGGTAGGAAGGAACCTCTGGAGGCCTGTAGGTCCACCCCATGCTTAAACCAGAACCAACTTAGACAATGCAGCATAGGTAAGAGATAAATACCTTCAAGGCTGGAGATCATGCAGCCCCTTCATGCCCTAGTCAAGTGTTTGATGTTCCTCATAGTCCGTTTTATTTCCTCATATTTATTTGTGATTTCACTTCACAGCTCTGCAAAGAGTATAGCTCGTCCTCCTCACACCTTCCCAGCAGGCAGTTTTAGGCAGTAAGGGGCAGTAAGGTGCCCCTTCACCTTCTCTTCTCCAGGCGGAACAGATTCAGCTCTCTCAGCAGCTGTTCATGTGTCCTGTACTCCGTCCCTGATAGCTTGGTGGCCTCCTCTGCGCTCTGGTACATCATTGCCTATATAGGACAGGCACCAGGGAGCTTGGGCTGGTCCCAGCACTCACAGGTGGGTTCTTATCACTACAGAGTAAAAGGTGAGGTTCCTCACCCCGCTGGCTGCACTCTTGGTGACACAGCCCTGAATGTCCTTCTTTGTCACAGGGCACTCACTTGGGGTCCTACTCAACTTACTGGGACCACAGCATCTCTTCCACCAAATTGCTTTCAAGGCAGCAGCCCATGTCCAGAATTTGTGTTACTCCATCCCAGACCCAGAACTATGTTTGACCATCTGCATTTGTCTTTGCTGAGGGTTTTGTCCACCTTCCTGTAGGACCTCAGTCCCTATTGCTGATTAACTCGACAACATAAAGCTGGTCCCGGTACTGGGGAGACCACAGTGACCATCTCTCCATGGAGGCAGTTTTGGTAGTGTGAATGTTTACCTGTTTTAGGATAGACACAGCCCCGAGCAAGTATCACACAATGACTGTGGAACAGTCATCAGGTGTCATCAGCACCCATTAGCACCTAAGCAATTGTCAGTCTTTAACAATGGCTTAATGCTGCTGTCTGACTTAAGGCTGTGTAAAGTTGATGATTTATAAATGCAGGAGTACTTTGTTTTCACATCATTTTTCTTTAGTGGTGTTAAAGCACTTTGTACTTACTGTAACGTCAATCTTTCTATTCTTCTGGAGCATTTTGTTAGTTGGGTAATTATTCCAGGAAGTGCTTTATATTTTAAAATCTGACTTCTTGTCTTGAAATTGCCATCACTAGAAGGAGAAACTTCATTGAGCTGCCTTGTAAGGAGAGTCTGAATTCATTTCACCCATGAAGATAATGATGTAGTGTCAGAGTGTATCTATTTCTAATTGACTTTATAATCAGAATTGATTAATTTGATTTAGGATTTAGAAAAATACCAGTAGGAAAAGATAGATTACTTCCTGTTATCTACAGAGGGAATTAATGAACCCTTTAGGTTGGTGAGAAACTATTATTATTTCCAAGTAATCTAATTAAAGGGTATAACAAAGACATGCAGCTATTTAATTAAGTGTTTTATTACTCAATTGCTCTACAGTGCATAATCAGAGAAGTGGGAGGGAGTGATTAGGCGTCTTGAGAACGGAAATGACACAACCAAGATATGTTTTAATATGTTTTAAAGGAAGGAGAAGCTACTGGGAAAATTGTGCCTCTCTTACCTATGCAAAAGACTAAAGATTATTTTTCCTTGGGAGTGAAGAACACGACACTGTAAATGTGCTGCGGGGTTTTCAGAAGCAAACATGAGATGTTGGTGCTAAGAAAGGTAAAACACACCAGGCAGCGCTTAACTGGGGGCTCTGTCCAGCTCTTGTCTCCACAGGGACCTTGCTGTCAGCTGGGCCCATGGGAGGCACCACAGCAGATCTGTAGGGTGTCCACAGGCACCACTTGGATCCCAGTTACAGCTTTGCCCTCTGGGTGATGCACTGAGGACGCACGATGGGAGCAGATGCTCAGTGTCAGTGTGAGTTGGATGCCTGCTTCTACCAGGCTCTTTGAGAAGAGTTTTTGACATGCAGATGTTTGTAGAGACAGAAGTTTTTGTTCAGACCCAGGTTTATTCCCGTCCCACCCTGATCATCTCCCTCATTTATACGGTTGTGAATTATCTACATCTGAAAGGCTGACTCATCCTGAGTGGTTTGCCTCCTTGCAAATTGCTCTGGTATAAATCAGCTTGTGTTTCAGAGCAGAACAGGTGCTGGAAAAAAGCCATGTATCCTCAAAACTAATATCAAAGGAGGAGGTATGATTTAAATACTTGGAGCTTGATCCAAAGCCAAATAAAGATAATGAACTGGTTTCCATTAATAACTCTTTAATAGTCCTTATCAACTTTTGGGGTCTGTAACTTCCTTATCTTAAGTAGCACCTTGTAACAGGATACCTGAATGTCCTTTGCTAAAAATTAAAACCTCACACAAGCTACCAATTCTGATGAGTGAGAGGTAGAGTTGTGTATTTCACTATGTCCCTCTGTCCCTTGGAGATGCAGCATTACACTTGTGAACTCTGAACAAAGCCTCTGGTCTTGGACTGACAGTCCATGTTTAGGAGATCCCTGGCTGAGCAGAAATCTTTCTCATTCACTCGATTTCTTTTATCCAGCCTTTCTTATGCTCAGTGTGCAGTGTGTAAACTGGGCACTAAATTGCAATCTGAGGGTGAGTAACAGCAGGGGCAGGAAGGTTGCTGTACCAGTCCCATCACATGCCATTAACATACCAGGTGCAGTGCTCATGATTTCCCAGACTGGATTAAGGAAGAATTTACTTGGTTAAACTTGCTCTGCAAGGCCCGGGGTTTGGTCCTCAGCTGATGTTCTACGCATGCTTGCTATGACTGGAGAGGGAGGAGAAGATGATGCACTTGACTTACCACTAACCCAGAGCCTGGGGCTCTCAGGGACTGAACCAGCCTCTTGTGTAACAGGCTGGCCCCAGGGTTCCCATAAGGAACAAAATGTTCTGGTTTTCCTCTTGTTGAGGGTATAAGGAAAATAAGAAGCAAGAGCTAATAAAATTACTCCAAGCTTCCCTTCGCATCAGTTCATTTGTTGTCTTCTGGGTCTTGCTTCCATTTCTGCCTGCACTGGTGTACACACAGCATGTTCATGAGTAAATAATTTCTAGTGCTCTTGAAACAAAAACACAGCCACCTTTTAACCCTTGGACTAACTATGTTCCTCCCAAAAGGCACCAGCTCAATCATACCCAAGTTTTGAATGTTGCTCATCCTCATTCCCATGGAAAAAAAATGAAGGCTCTCTCTGCCCTCTGCTGGGTAGTTCATGGTGGGAGGGGATGGTACCATTACAGAATCAGGCCCTGGCATGGTGCAGAAGCCTTTACTGAGGACAGGGTGGGAGAAAGTCAACTGCAGTAAAACTGGAATGTGTTAAAATTCATATCACTGTGGTAAGTGGTATAATCATCATGATGCAAATGCTTGCTACAGTAATATAAACATTTCTGTGGATGGAGACTGTATTAACTGAACTGGATCCCAGCCATTCCATACTGCTGGGGCTCTCAAAAGAGTGAGGCTGTAGACAAAGCACTTTGCTTAGAAGACAGCAGTGATGCCATCACTGGTGTCTTCACTAGGCGCCTTGTGTCATTTGCCATGGTGTGATCTAACTAGATCATCAGACACTCCATGTGTCCCTCTGCACAGCACAGCTGTGCTGGCTGGAACAGCAGTTAGAGACTTTGTCTTTACATCTGCATCATTCACCATGAGGATTCTTCTTCACTCCCCACCAAACCACTGTGCAGGGTAGAACAACACTGATTTCCTAACCAGGATCTCCTGAAGGCCACCACCACAATATTATAGTGCCTAAAAGGCAGAACTGAATTTGTGTTCGCAAATGTGCATCAGAGTTTGTGGAAGGGTTTGCAATTTGCATGCAAGGGAAACCTGAGGTACAGAGTATAACATTAAGTGATTTTTTTTCTCTGTGGGCCATGCAGGGAGTGCTTTTGTCACAGTATTTGGCATTGTGCTACATTTACTAAGGTCAGTGATATACTGTGGACTTTGGTCCATGCAGCCTGACAGACATTGATCAAGAAATAGGAAAGAGCAGAGGACACTTGTCATGGACACATTAGAAAATAAGTATGAAATTAAGGATCACTGTGAAGCCTGTCCTAGGGGCTGATGCAGCACCACAAGGGGATGATGTGCTGTAGGGAGATAGAACCCTCTTCTCCATACTCACACAGCACTGCATTGTCAGACCATCCTTGCCACCCTTTGGAGACCATCTTCTACCTGCTGTGACAAATGAAATCCTGTGAACAACAGCCTCATTTTCTGTGTGCTTCTAATTCACACTCATACAGATCCTCCCAGTGTCCCGTCAAGTGAAAATCCTGTTGCACAAATCATTCTTTTTATAATAAAAGATCAGATTGCACAAAATCCTTCTCATAATGTTTATAGCATATAAATCGTATAAATCGTCCCAATCAAGCCACTAGCTGGCTTTGTATGGAGCACCTGTGTCAATATAACCTGCATTACAGAGGCTCAGACTGATGTTTTCCTCTTGGTCTTGACATCTACAGCACTTCCTAGCCATACCAGTAAGCCCAAGTTGTTTTTTTGTTTTTTTTAATATACTTCTGAAGAAATGTCATATTCTTAATTTTAAAGCAGTGGGACTTTCCCCCCTGAGTTCCATAGCATTTCAGTGACTGTGAAATAGGTAAATTTACATATTTGAACTCCATGCTTGAACTCCTGCAGTAAATGAAACAGTTACAGGATATATAACATGATAACATTCTTTTATTGTGTCATGGACTCTGTTGGGTAATAGGGTTTTGTACTCTTCTTTTTCATGTCCTTCTTTTTCACTGCATCCCATTCTCTTCCTTTCATGACTATCGTGTGCCACCTAGTGTCCCAAATTCACCAGTGACAGCAACAATGAAAGGACCAGGGTGTATAGGAGCAGTCAAGGCATGACATACTTACATGAAAGTGTAGTAAAATATTGTGTGCTGTGAAGTATTAATCTCTTAAATTAGAGGGTCAGGATGAACCATGCAGCTAGAGTGTCTTCTCCTTAAGCATTCCTATGCACCCAGAAACCACTGAGAATGTTTTGTCACGGGAGCACCTTCATACCAAGTGGAGCTCATCTGTCCTCATTTAATAAAACAAGTGATTGTGAAGGTGAGAGAAAGGACTTGTAAATGCCAAAGGAGAACATGACCCAACACCACTGTTGGCAAAAAGATCCTTAGCTGTACAAGTTTTTCCACTGCCTGTAATGCATCTGGTGGGACCTGGGGAGCTGGGAGGGCCCCAGATCCCCTGCTTACACTGTAGAGCACATGCTGCACTAGTTACAGCTACCGGTGCAGCCAGGCCGGGCACAGAGCTCCAGCAGCATCCTTCAAACACAGATTACCTTGGCTGCCCAATTCTATTGCTGTGGTTTTCTAACATACCCAGAAAACTCTTGCACAGATTTCTCTATTCCAGATACTTCCATGCTTGTACCAAAGCTCCAAAACTAACAATGCTCTGAGCCACAAAGGAGACTGTGCTGATGAGCAAGAGCCAGGACAAATAACTTCTGCTGTGCTGTTGTCACTACAACAAACTTTAGTACTCTGGAATTACTCATTCTACCCACAGCGCTGCTTACAGGTACCTTGAGGAAAGCTTTAAAGCAGAAGAGTTGCTATAAATCCCTTTTGTCCTGCTAACTTGACAATGCTCCCTCTCCCCCCCAAATATTTTTGACCTTTATGTTCTTAGAAAAGGGATTTACACATAACGCAGGAATTACTCAGGAATCTAGATGTGTGAAGAGAAGTCATGCATCTGTGAATATTCCTCAGCTGGGCTTTCACCATGTCCTCAAAGAAAATAGTCCAGTGCAGGGTGCTAAGGTCTCTTGTCAGTCTATGACAGGACAGACATCATCCCCTGTACCTGAAAGAGCAGTGCTAAAAATGCCCATTTATTTTCAGTGCCTAAACCAAACACTTGGAGAATTGATCTGTTAGAAAGAGTCATGAAAATAAACTCCTATGAAAATATGCTACGGCTTTCCTTCTGGTAGCCATGGAAGAGTGCAAAACAGTCTAGCATTCATAATTTTCCAGAATTTATAATTTCTTTCCCAAATCCTCTGTCCTGTATCTACAA
Source organism: Irena cyanogastra (assembly GCA_013397155.1). Lineage (NCBI taxonomy): Eukaryota > Metazoa > Chordata > Aves > Passeriformes > Irenidae > Irena > Irena cyanogastra. The sequence continues at coordinate 120,951 of VWZV01000263.1, forward strand.
ATTCCCAAATTCTCCACACAGTCAGATCTGTGCCTTCAGCTTTCACCAGACATCCTGAGTGTCCCACACAGGCAGCAAACAAAGGCCCACCATGTCTCATTCATTACTTTCTCCAGGCTTTCTCCAAGCAAAGTCAAGGGCAAACAGAAGCATAAAACATAGAGAAGGACAAGAGTTCTGACAGAAAATTGCAGCTTTAACTGAGATATGGGCAGGGCAGGAGGAGTTATCCACTGTGTTCTCATTAGAATCATCCCCATTCATCTGCAGGGTACTACCTAGACAAATAGAAGCTATTCAGTGGAAAGAGGTTTTTGGGGACCACCAAAGAAAAACAAGACAGGCAAAGAAAACCCACAGTTCTGTGAGAATAAGCCAAGAGCCTCTCACTGAAGACACCCCTGGCTGCTTCCACTGTAGACAACTATTTGGATTTTATTTTCTTTCAGATCCAGAGCTAGGACAAGGCAGGAAAAAACACCACCAGAAGTGGTGCTGAAAACCACAGCCCAGGAGAAGACTCTCTCAGGAAGAGCACAGTGACACGACATTCCACCCATCCTCACACACTGGGGCCATCTCCATGGAATGACCCCGTGCTGCATTTATCCAGAGTAGTATACAGCCTGCCAAGGCTTTATCCCTTCTCTGAGCACCTTCCTTATGTTTGGTGAACAGTGTGGTGGCCCTGAAGAAGCTGTTTTTCAGCTGTTTCCAGTGAACTCCCTGCCCAACATGCCAGGCTGGGGAGGGAGGCTGTGCTCCAGCTGGCTAGGGACTAGGACAGGCTAGGCCATACCCTTCTGTGGGGTGCGGGAGGACCAGAACAGGCATCCCAATTGTTTTCATTTTTGGCTGTTGATTATGGGAGGCCAAGATGCTACCATAGTCCCCAAAACCTCCTATAGGTGCTGCTCTGGGACAGGGAGTACACCCAAGCCTTGACAGGGTCTGTGTCCTCCTGAGCACATCCATAACTCCCAACACAGTGGAATTCACAGCTGAAGTCTCTTTTTTGTAGGCACAAACCCACAAAATAAAATAGCAGGAGTCCAAATCTTAGCAAATCCCACACAAACCTCTCCAAAACAAAAACTTCCTCAGGGGATAGATAAGGCTCTGTGCCACACTTGCCATTAATATTCCAATGTGAGTACTTTCAAACAGAATTCCTGATATCTGAAAGGTAAATCTTAGAAGCAATGCATACCCTGACACCTGACACCAGGGAAAGGCAGGGACCTGAGACACAGCACCGTGTCACAAAGGGCCCTTGCACACACTGCCACCTGCCCTGGGACCGCCCCCACCCCCCCCAAAGTGGCCCAGGTTGGAAGGAATGCCTTGCCTCAGGTGTCTCAGACAGCCAGACAGGATCTTTAGGAATGGCTCAAACCATAAGCAAATGCTGCCCTGCTCTGTGGGCTCAAGGCAGCAGGAGGAGCCCCCGAGGCTGCCGATGCAAAGGAAGGGCACGGTGCCTTCCACAGAAGCTGGCACGGCCTCCTCAGGACACGTCCCACCTGGTGGCCATGCTAAGCGCGGCCGTGTGACACAGACGAGGAACGTGTGTGCCAGAGCACGAATGCTGCTCTGACCCCTGGGGCCCGGGGAGCACTGAAATCAGCAGGTGTGGCAGAGTCCCTGATGAAGCAGAGTTCCCCCGAGCCCTGGCAGTGCTGGTGCCCGTCTCCTGCCCCAAAGCCCTGTGTCCCGGGGGGGATTCTCTGACAGAGGGCAGCCAAAACCAACTTGGGGGCTGTGTTCCATCCTACGGGGGCTGTTGGTAGGAGCATCTGGAGCAACTGGTGGCAACACTTGGTACATATCAGATAATGTTGCTCCTTCCCGGAATTATTTTTTTCATGGAAGGGATTAGCAGCAGCACAGAAGCATCAAGAGCTACTGAATTTCACAGGACAAAGAGACTCCACCGAAACACTGTCATGTTTCCTTGTGCTTTTCTGTCTTTCTTGCACTCTGAATGTAAAAGAACTGTCCCAGCCTCTGCTATTCAACACTCCAGTCACTGTGTGTCCTCCTGTGGCAGCTCACGTGCAAACACCAGTGACTGCCTGCTGAGCACGGCAATGGATGGCCACAAACAGGGAGGTCCCTGGTGAACATCAAGGCAGACACCTAGGGCAGCGCAGAGGACAGGGATAACTCTGGGAGGAGAAGCTGCTCTGTGTCTCTGATGATGCTGCCAGCCCCCTGAAGGAGCAGCCAAGACAAGTGCTGGAAGCAGATGTGTCCTGTCCTTTTCTGCTGTCAGATGCACATGGGACAGACTTGTTGCCCACAGGTGCACCAGACTTGACCCAGGAACAATGGGAGGCCATGCATTGATAGGGAATGGCCTCCAGCAAGAGCAAAGCAGGATCTTCGAGCAGCAAAGCCTGAGCTTGTGAAGTGGGCCACGTCCTCAGCAGACACCAAAGTGCCTCCCTCCCACCCTGAACGTCAGCCACAAGTGCCTGCTACTCTTCAGCGCCTCCTGCTGCTTTTTCCTTTGTTCCAAGCCAGTCCAGGATTTAGTTTGGAAGCTCCTGCACATGTCTTTAAGGTGACTGCATGGAGGAGAGGTGTGGGAGACTGTAATGACAGAGGTAAAACCTGTTTTTCCCATCTTCATGGGAAGAGGCCATGGTTTGATTCAGAGGGTAAGCCCAGCCTTATTTCCCATAGTTCGCTGCTTTTCTATGCAAATGAAAAAGTGCCTATTGTAGAGTACCACCCCAAGTCTAGAAAATTCCTTGTATCTTGTTCCTCCCATGACCTAATACCCCACACCACTCCCCCAAGGTACTCCTGTTGGCTTTTCCCCCGTTCTATCATCTATGCCTCTTCTCCCTGTTGGTTACACAGCACCTTTTCCTCCCAGCTTCTCCCCAAATATAACCCCTGACATGCCTCCGGTCACCTGCTTCTTAGTTAAGATGCCCCTTCAGCGAAGTGGTTCTCCTGTGTGTTCCTACCCCCTTTCTCCCCCTGCTAAAACCCCTCAGACCTGCCTACAATAAATCTCGCTGGAAAACATCTTCCAAGAAGAGCGCCTGCATTGTCTGGTGTGGCACAAATTACTCCATCTGAGCTCAGGCAAACGGTGAGCTGGGGGGAGAGGAAACTGCCGCATCTTCGGGGTAGCTACACCCCTGACCAGCACCGGCCTGGGAAAAGCCCCTAAAAAAGGAGGCTTGCTCATAGAGAGGGACGGCAACTGCAGTGCAGGGCTCACGATGGCACCATTGTTGCTGCCTTTGGACGCCAGCCTGTGGAAGGCGAGTCTGCCCTGAAGCATGGCCATTGAAGTCAGTCAGGGGCACAGGCTGCAGCTGCAGCTGTCAAGCGTTATTGTGAGGCTGGCAAGTCGAGAGAAAGCCATTATGGCCAATTGTGCTGAAGCCTTTAGCCAAACCATGTGCAGTGGTGCCCACAATCTCCCCACTTTTGGTATGGAGG
>VWZV01000265.1:4242-75780 GCA_013397155.1 Irena cyanogastra
CTGAAGTAGAGTCAGGCTGTGCAATGTGGTAAAACCAAGGTCAACAAGTAGCTAAGGATCAGAACTGCTTTACAAACACCTTTTCATAGCGTGGGTTTGATGCTCGTGTCTTCAAAAATTACCCACTTTTCTCTTTGTCTGGATGACATTGTACATTGGCCTGATCTCCCATGCATTTCACATCCTCTGTTGAGAAATAGGAAAATCATTTAATAATAATTGTGCTGAATGTGACTGGACATGCAAGGCTCTATTTTCCAGCTTATGCTTCTGCAATCAGTGATCCTGTTTCTCAACCAGAAGGTATAGCAACAAGACCTAATTAGCATAGCTGTTAGCATAAACCTGTGAACTCTACCAGCTTTTTCCATAGCTACAGTAGATGAAATATGGTGAATCGTTTCTCTCAAACAGAATAGTTTTGATGTGCTCAAGCACATAGGGAGACACAATGTGCAAGCAAACCTGTTTGATCATCAAAAAATATGACTGTCTGAAAGTACCCAGAAACCAAAGATTGTAAGCATCAACAAGGATAATGGAAAATCAAAAAGCAGCTTTGTGGTTTGAAGTGACTAGCCACTAGCAAAGTATATCTACTTACTCTTTACAGTTAAGGAAAATTAAGCCTGATGAGATCAAAATTAAGCCTGGTAAGGACAGACTCTCAGGAGAGTAGACCCATGACCTGAGAATCTCCAGTCTCCAGGAAGATCAGGGAGTGGAAAGAAACCCAGAGAAACTTCATGATCCAGTATTTTCATAAGGCATAGCTTGGCAGAAACAACCACAGTGACCTGTTCAATCTCTGTCTGGGACTGGATAATTTCTGTGAAGGGGCAGGGTGGTCATACAAAAAACTATCACATTAAGACACCTGGTTTCTCTCCTTCACTGCACTATTTCCTGCACAGAACATATTTCTAATTATTAAAACTGTATATTTCTTTGAACAAAGTGTTTTCATGTCCAAATCTCCTCATTCTCCTCCTCATTGCCTTATGATCTTACATCACCAACAGGAGGACAGCATGAAGTCTGTATAAACCTACAACACAAAAGCAAGATGTCATCAGTTTTTAAATTGCTAGATATTAGTTAAAACCATCCAAACATCTCTTACTTTCACAGTATGGTCCCCTCTCATACATCCCTGAAACCGATATGCAGTATACTGCCAAAGCTGGTTTTCTTCAGATATAACAGTGACAATTTAGACATAGCTTATATCCCTGAAATTTCATTTGATCAGAAGTCTAGTGAAACAATTTGCATGTGAGCTGAGCTAGCAATGGCCAGCATAGTCCTTTGGCCTTCAATCTCCTCAATGATAGATGAAAGTTCATCAGGACAGAGACAATAAAAAAATTGAGCTCAAACCATTTTCTATTTCATAACTGAATTTATTTATAGGTAGTTCAGAAGAATTGAAAAAACCACTGGCATCTGCCTGTAATTTAAACTAATATGCAAGCTAGCATGTTGGCTGACTGGATTTAAGTGGGATTTTGAGGAGCAACAGATACACAGCCACAATGTCCTAATGTTATAAGGAGATAATGAGTCATATTGCAAGGGACTGTGGCAGGGACTAATTTTTTTTATATTACACTGAGCATGTACTGTTGATCACTTTAATATATTAGATTTCAATTGTTGTAGTTTGATTTTTCACAAAACCTATCCCAGTCTCAAAAAACTTTATGTTGTAAATGTACCACTGGTTTTCAAAATGAATTACTATTGTTCTTTATAATTCCTTTCCCTCTCTCTCTCTCTGTATATATATATATATACACATATATATATATGTGTGTGTGTGTGTGTGTGTGTGTATGTGATGACAAAAAGTGGACTGAATTCTAAAAGTGATATATGCGTTGGACCCTGTCAAGAAGAAAAATAACTGCCTCAGACATAGAAATTACATCTCTGGTCAATTCATGCTGATTTAGTCTTTCAGTGGANGGAAGTTTCACACATAGGGTTGAAAAAGGGAGCAAATCTTGTGAGGGAAACCTGATTGCAGTGAATTGTCATTTGGAAGCATGATGGAAGCACAGTTTTAGGATTCATCTTTGCTATGATGAATGAAAGCTGCTAAAAATCATATATATCAGTCATCAAAATCTCTCTGTCAGAAACTGGCCTATTTAAAATCTTCTCATGCATAAATAGGCTATAACTGAAGCTTGAAAATAGCAAAAGTTAAACTCTTTGAAGTTAATACTGTAAGGAGGTGCCATTAGAAGTGGACGGAGAACTGATTTCGTACTGAAGAGCTGGGAAAAATTGCTCTCTTCTTCATTGTTGAGTTATCTCCTGGTTACAACCTTAAGCAAATCACTTCAGCTTTCAAGTTGCGTGGCCTCTCCCTTATGGGAGGAAAGTATTCAGATGCTTTAGCTTAACATACCTTTTCAAAGTTAATTAAAAATTTTAATTTTTTTCATCCAGAAAAAAAATAGCAAAACATAGTTCTTTGCTTTTTTAAAAAGTTAAATATTATGAATGCCCTTAACATGATCATTTAAAATAAACACTAAAATACTGGAACACATTGTCTGGAGAGGTGGCAAATGACCCATCCCTAGAGAAATTTTTGGTAAGGTTAGACAGGGCTCTAAGCAACTTTATCTAGTTGAAGATGTCCCTGCTTATTGCAAGGGGATTGGATTAGAACAGCTTTAAAGATCTCTTCCAACCAAACCTATTCTATGATACTAAATTTTCCATGAGTAAAGTCTAAAGAACTTCTCCAGTTTGTCATTGCTGCTTTCACTTGTCCTTCAGCTGGGCTACCCCATCCCTCACTTATGACAGCACTTGCAAGAACTATCTTGATGTTCATCCAGGTTTGCAATGAAACTGTTGAGGGAGCAGAACTGAATGATGATTCTCTGGGGACTTCATACAGGACAGAGTCTCAGAAGAACTGAATTAGATTGATTTGAACTGCCATGGTTAAATTTAATCTGCTTTTTTATCATCCTTAGAAAGTTATCATGATCTACATGTCCAAGGAAGACTAAAATTATATGCACATCTTGTCATTTGTAAGCAGCAAATTCACAAGTGTGTTCTGTGATCCTCTGACAAGTGCCAGCTGGAGGGAGATTCTTGTCTTAAACAGACTGGAAAATATCTGCCATGAACAGCCATATCATACATAACACCAATTCAGAACATTTTTAACACCTTGTTCTCTCAGTTGGTTTGCCTTAACTCACACATATAATATAATCCTCAGCTGAGGATTCTGAACACTACAAAACAAAGTTTATGGGAGCAAATGAAAGTTTTGAAGTTCACACATGTCCACATATAAAAAAGAGTATCTCCATGTCCTGCTAGAAAATCTGTTCAGAAGACTGGTTTTCATGTAATCATAAATAATATCTTTTTAGCTTTTGGTCTGGTTACAGTTTTGAACATTTTTTCTTCCTTTCAATATCAGAATACTCTTATAAAGTCTATCTTTCCGATAATTAATTCTTTCCATTCCTAAAGATTCTTTCTTTTGTCTGAGTTTTAGTACTTTCACATCTCTATTTGGAAAATGTTTAAATAAAATTCAGAAAGGAAACACATTACCACCATTGTGCTTTTGGTAAAATTTTATTCAGAAGTTGTGAAACAAGGGGCCCAGTTTATGCTGTCAAGCCTATCAATTCCTGGTACACTGTAATACTTAATATCTAGGGCACAAATCCCTACTCTCATTATTTCTTTATACTTATTGTTTCATTACAACTGTAGCTATTAATACTTGTATTTTCCTTAAAATAGAATTTTACACAAAGATTTTGATTTTAGAGATGTTTCCCCTCCAACCTCTTCATTACTGATTAATATACACTTATGTATTGCAAGATAGATTTTGCTTAAGATTCATTCAAATGAAGCAGGACTTTTTCAAATTTTTCAAATTTGTTTTTATTTTATCCACACCACATTCCCTGTGGACAAGATTTGAACTAAAGTCATGTCTGTTACACAAAAACCTTCAATTTGGTTAATTGAATTAAACCAATCCATTATTAAAAATAAATTAATACAATTTTTACATGAGTAAAAATTTCAGGGAACTTCTAATGTGAACTTCTAATGGGATTTGAAACCTAACCAATTTTTTTCTATATGACTTATTTTGTACTTGGTTAATGCTAAGCCAAGAACAGGGTTTTTTACAGAGTGCTGTGGAATATTCTGAATTGTACAGTGTCAATGGTATTTCTCACATTAGAAAGAAAAAATGCTATACTACCCATCTCTGAAGCACAATTCAAACCTACCATAACTTAAAGATAGAAAGACTTGTATAAAATGTAGTATAAATTTTTTTGTATAAATTATTTTACTTGATAGGCCTGTGCATCAGAGTAATAAGTAAATTCCATTATTCATAACATAGATGCCACATATTGCATGTGTGAAATCTCACACAAAATCTCACCCACGTTACAATGATGAAGTAGTTTGAATTGTAGGTTCCAATAAAACCTTGTGCTAAACAGCAAATGATCAGTAGACTTTGGTTTTCTGATCAGCAGACTTTGGTGAATAATGGAAATTAATTACCTCGATGAACCTCATAGTCTATCTCATACTATGGTAGAAACCCTGGGTTAGGTATTCATTTGGTTGGTATATATTATGCAAATAAATATTATTTTAATGGTATTTTATTTGTAAAGATCTCCATGAGGTCAATTGCTCTGATTTGTTCATCACACATTGCGTTCTTTTCCCTAGGAGCAAAGCAAAATACATATTTAGACGTGGAGCTAGAATCCCCTCCCACACAATCTACTCCCAAAAGCTCAAGTGAATCACTGTTCTTTCAGGAGTGAAATAATTGAACAGCTCAACTTGCGTATTCATTTTTTCCTGAAGGCACAACTTGCTAAGAGCGAGCTCCTGGGTTTAAATCTCAGTCCTCTTGGAATATTAACAGCTACTTCAAGTTTTCTTAAAAATGGAAAGGATAAATCTCTAAGTGGCAGGAGCGTGGTTACACAGATAACGTACAAGATAAAGTCACTAAAATAATGAATGTTGAATGCGCTGTTTGGAGTCAATGAAAAAGTTGAAAGCAATTTCTAAATCCTATGGGGACCAAGTACTGTGAGAAATTAAAGTATATGGTTTAATATCTTCTTCATTGACTCAGCAAAAATGAAAACAATTTGAACTGTGGCCTGTAGTTGACCACTGGTTAACCAACCGACGCAAGAGTAATCAGTCTATTGCAAGTGTCTCTGAATGTTATCAGAAATTAAGCATGAACTTTATTTGCAGTCATACTCTCTAGGCATTGACACTCGTTAGAGAAAAGTGATTTGGATCTACATGTCATTTGGTAAGAATGTCTAGAGCAATCCAAAGGTGTTGTTTACACAGTGTATTAACTTCTTTCACTCTAAAATAATATTTCAGAATATTACTGGAAATGATAACTGCACCGTAATGAATACATTTTTTGAGGTTTTGGGTGAAATAATTAATAATAGCATTTTCTTTTTGAAACATTTGTCCCAATTATGCAGCATTTTACAGATGATAAATAGGTCACTTTTTATATCTATAAAAATTATTGTTAATTAAAAATTATTGAATAAATTAGAATAAGGATACCGATCCATTTATGAGCTTTTATAACACCTCAAGTAATGCTACTGAAAAGTGCATCCAAGCCTATTTGCAGTGTTTTTATCCTTACAGAATATTTAATAAGTTTTTAAAATTATGGTCTTATAAATATCTTCTTCCCTATATATGTCTGCCTGCCTATCTATCCATCTATCTATCTATCTGTCTGTCTATATCCTTACTTATCCTTCAGATAGTGATGTTCACCTCCTTTTTTAGCCAAGCACTAAGATAATTTATTTTAATGAAGAAAAGAATTTAAGTCTAAATAGAAATAAATAAACTCACAAAATCAAGACAGTTTCATTCTGCTGTCTTCGCTCTCCCTGATAGGTTGAGGTAAATGCTTGAGGCAGTCTTTGTTTCTTTTTGCTTACAATGTTACTTATACACGATACATTCTTGTCCTTCTCTCTTTCTATTAACAATTATGTTTTATGAAAACAGTAGTTAATATGCCCAGGTGTGCACGATTTATTGAGAGTAGCCCTGAGGATAATGACTTGGGGGTGTTGATGGATGAGGACCTTGACATTACCCAGCAATGTGTGCTTGCAGCCTACAAAGTCAACAGTGTCATGGGCAACCTCAAAAGAAATGTGATCAGAAGGTCAAGGAAGGTGACTGTCCTCTGTTCCGCTCTCATGACCTCCCACCTGGAGTACTTCGTTCAGTTCTGGGGTCCCCAAGACAAGAAGTACAAGAACCTGTTGGAATGGGTCAAGAGAAGGGACTCTAAGTGGATCAGAGGTCTGGAGCACATCTGTCATGAGGACAGGCTGAGGGAGGTGGGATTGTTCACCTTGGAGAAGAGAAGGCCCTGGGAAAACCTTACAACAACTTCCAGTATCTTAAAGGGGGCCTAAGAAAGCTGGAGAGGGACTTTGTGTAAGACATGTAGGGATAAGATAAGGGGGAATGTTTTAAAAGGTAAGAGGATACTGTCACATTAGATATTAGGAAGAAACTCTTGGCTGTGACAGCAGTGTCCAGAGAAACTGTGGATGTCCCATCCCTGGAAAAGTTCAAGATCATGCTGGATGCGGCTTTGAGCAACTTCGTCCAGTGGAAAGTGTTCCTGGGCATGGCAGAGAGGTTAGAATGAGATGATCCCTGCTGGTGCAAACCATTCTATGTTTCTATAGCACCCTTCATGTACGAGAACAGGAGTAAAGACACAATGGGGACAATCCAAATAATTTTAATTCCAATTTTTTTAAATCCAGAACCATTTGTTACCTATCTCAAAGAGTCAATTTCAGAAAAAAATTAATAAAATGGACAATTGAACTCTCCAAAGTCCTCTTTCCAAAACAGAAATCACTTAGACTTGGCTATTAAGAGAAAACAAGCAGATGGAAGCTGCCTAAGTCCAGAATACCCTAAAACACTGGCAATGTTTTGGCATTTTTGACCAATTCAGTCTGCTCTATTGCTCAACTTTATGCATTCTTGTCCTGAAAGACAGCTGAATGGTCAGCTACAAACAGAGGTTTAGAAATAGTGCTCGAGGATGAAAATTCAAGTCAAGGTACTGAGAAAGCAAACAAAAATGTCTGAATCTGGATGTGAGCAAAACAAGCAATTATGTGCAGCAGAATTAAAAGTTTCATTTAAATTAATGTATTTTTTGTGGTCACCCTCTTTTCATTCAATGATCATCCAACATAGTCACATATTTCCCACTGCAGGATGTAGAAACTTACTTGTTTTCCTCCCAGAATAAATTTTATAATCGTTGTCTTCTTTGGTCTTAGATTTAGGACTAAAGAATCTTCTTTCAAATGAAGTTGATATTATTTTGGAGACCAAAACTACTACATTTAAAATTATTTCTGTGCATCAGACTGTGAATAATTATCTTAAAATCTCAAAACACTGGAAAAATTTTTCTTTTGTTATATTGCTGACCATTAGCTCAGCACTGCTGGACTGTCTGTGTAAAAACTGAAATCCAAAAAAGCAAGTTTATCTGTGGAATATTTTTTAGAGATTTATGTATTTTATTAATATCTTCAAAGATATTTGGAGAGGTTAGTTCTTTAGTGATAGTTTTGTGAATTGACTGTGAAAAATTTATGCTGTTTTACTCAGCTTATTCCTTTAATGTATTCCACACAATCGCTGTTGCTACTAGAAACAGGTTTTCTTTCTTTGTATAGTATGGGAGTCTTCTAATTAAAAAGTGGCCTACCCAAGCTATTTAAAATGTGGTTTTTTTTAAAAAAAAAAAAAGAAAAAAAGGGGGGAAAAATTAAAAATAAAAGCAGCATTCTCTTTTAAACAAAACAGCATAATCATGATGGCTGGGGAATGGTCTGGAGCACGAGTCTGCTGAAGAAGGACTTAAGGAGGTGTGGGTGTTCAGCACGGAGGAAAAGTGCCTCAGGAAGCGACTTGGAGTTCTCTACAGTTCCCTGAAAGGAGGTTATAACCAGGTAGCGGTCATTATATTCTCCCAGGAAACAAAGAGGAAATTACATCAAGCTGCGCCACAGAAGGTTTAGATTGGATTATACAAACAAAAAAATATGAAGCTTGGTAATGGGCTGCCAAGGGAAATGGATGAGCCAAAACCCTCAAAGAGAGATTTAAAAGTCATGAGGATGTGGCATTTGGGGCCCAGCTGATTGGTGGCATAGGCAGTGCTAAGTTTGCAGTAGGATTGTGTGATCTTGACTATCTTTTCCAACCTCGACTCAGAGATCTAACTGTAGCTCAGCATGGAGTCAAGGCTTAGAACCAGTGATCCTCAAGGGTGCCTTCCAAAATTCATATCTATGAGATTGCTGATGGAGGGCAGCTGATAAGAAAGACAAGAGACAAACCAAGAGAAGTTCTTTGAAGAAGGTTTACTCAAAGGCTGTCTTAACCAGTACCCCAGGGGCATTCTGACAGGCTGAGCTGGGGTGGGGGCAAAGCACATGGCTGGGCTGGCTGTGCTGTTCTGCGACACCCATGCCATCACGGGGACATGTCACAATGGGGGCAGCTATAAAAGGCCCCAGCAGGTAACGCTGGGCCTGCATTGCTTGGGCAAGTGGTGAGTGCACACGTGGCAGGGAGGCTGGGCTGGGAACAAGGGCCAGGGCAGAAATGCCGCACCCGGGGCTGGCTTCTCCCGCTGCATGCAGGGACAGCCCCTCATGGCAGAGCCCTGGGCAGGGCACAGTGCTGCTGCTGTGGCTGCTGCTGCTTGGGCAGTGGGACAGGCCTCACTGCTTGCCAGCTGTCTGGGGCCCTGTCCTTCCTGCCCCTAGATCCCTGGATCTCCCTTCCCTGCTGCCCCTAGTGCCAGCTGCCTCCCTCGCAGTGCCACTCAAGGCCTTGTCTCCATCCTCCAGCAGACCATGGATACCTGGGTATTGTGGTTCTTGCTCCTGCAAAGTGTTCTCCAGTACCCACAGCCTGTGGGTGATGGCTACAACGAGGTGACACGTTTGAGAATGGAGGCGCATGTGAAGCTCCAGGATGAGGCGAGGATTCGTCTGGAGCAGGAGGTGGAGCAGCTGGCCCTGAAGCAGGGTGTCTGGGCCTGGGGAGACCTGCTCAGCTCTGCCTGGCAGCACTGGCAGCTGTGGGCTGTTGCTGGGCTCCTGCTCCTTCTCTTGGCCCTGTGGTACATCCAGAGGAAAAGGAGCCTGAGGAGAGANCACATGGCTGGGCTGGCTGTGCTGTTCTGCGACACCCATGCCATCACGGGGACATGTCACAATGGGGGCAGCTATAAAAGGCCCCAGCAGGTAACGCTGGGCCTGCATTGCTTGGGCAAGTGGTGAGTGCACACGTGGCAGGGAGGCTGGGCTGGGAACAAGGGCCAGGGCAGAAATGCCGCACCCGGGGCTGGCTTCTCCCGCTGCATGCAGGGACAGCCCCTCATGGCAGAGCCCTGGGCAGGGCACAGTGCTGCTGCTGTGGCTGCTGCTGCTTGGGCAGTGGGACAGGCCTCACTGCTTGCCAGCTGTCTGGGGCCCTGTCCTTCCTGCCCCTAGATCCCTGGATCTCCCTTCCCTGCTGCCCCTAGTGCCAGCTGCCTCCCTCGCAGTGCCACTCAAGGCCTTGTCTCCATCCTCCAGCAGACCATGGATACCTGGGTATTGTGGTTCTTGCTCCTGCAAAGTGTTCTCCAGTACCCACAGCCTGTGGGTGATGGCTACAACGAGGTGACACGTTTGAGAATGGAGGCGCATGTGAAGCTCCAGGATGAGGCGAGGATTCGTCTGGAGCAGGAGGTGGAGCAGCTGGCCCTGAAGCAGGGTGTCTGGGCCTGGGGAGACCTGCTCAGCTCTGCCTGGCAGCACTGGCAGGTGTGGGCTGTTGCTGGGCTCCTGCTCCTTCTCTTGGCCCTGTGGTACATCCAGAGGAAAAGGAGCCTGAGGAGAGAGGAGCACGGAGAAGAGAATGATGCTGCAAATGACGTTGGAAATATGGATGCAAATGTGGAAGATGTTGGAAATGCAGAAGGCGGCGGCAATGAGGTGAATGGGGAGGAAAACAACGATGATGATGACAATGAAGAGGAAGACGACAATGCTGCTGGAAATGAAGAAGGCACTGTTGGAAATGAAGTTGGCAATGCGGCTGCAAATGCAGCAAATGGAAATGAAGTGGAGGAAGACCATGACTATCGCATTGCAAGAGAGATGCCGGATCACGTACAGTGGCCAGAGCAGGACCTAGAGGAGGGATGCAAGCGGACAACAACACTGATGCGGCATTTTTCAATGTACTTTCGATGCGTGTTGTCCAACAGTTTCTACCCAGTGCTGCTTCCAGCCATCGGGATGGGCAGTGCCTTCGAAGGTTGGAGTCCCCGTGAGCAGGATGTTGTATACCAGGTGCTCATACCCATGATTCTTCCCAAAGGGCACAGCTTCCACCTGGAGCTGGGCACTGCAAGGCAGAGGCGCTTGAGGAACTTCCGCGTCTGCGTGCAGCTGGAGTGCACGTGCACCAGGGAGCAGCGGGGTAAGAATGTGCTGTGCTTCCTGCACTGCCCCGAGGAGCAGCTGAGGATGGAGCAGGATCCCAGCCTCCTTCACACCCTGTGCACAGACTCCTACCTGGATGTGGAGAAAACTGCCTGCTGGCTCTACCAACTGGTGAGAGCAGTCTGGCCAGCTTTGGTTCACTCGCACAACTGGCATTTAGTGCTGCTGCCCTCCAGCCGCTCCTGCCAGTTCAGGCACTGCATATTAACAGGCCATGTGCTAACTGATGTAGATTATTTTTTTCACTAGATGAGAAATCTGCACAGACACTGCATATTAACAGGCCATGTGCTAACTGATGTAGATTATTTTTTTCACTAGATGAGAAATCTGCACAGGTGAAAGAATTTGAGGACCACTAAACACTGGATTTCTTTTCAGCATACAAAACCACCTGCATTTTAGCAGTTTAATGTAATCAACTGTAAAACATTCACAGTGTTCAACAGGCCTGAAATATTCTAATTTCTTACTCATGATATTATGGTCTAATGCCTATGTTGGGCTGCAGCACGAAACATCATTGGGAAAACACCCCCAACTGTTTAATATAGACCTCTCCTCCAATTTTTTACAGTATGCGAAAAATAGACCAAATTGTTATAATGAATAAACAAATTTTTTAATTATAGATTTCTATTTAACAGAGGTAAGCAGCCCTCAAAAATATGTGGAAAAAATATCATAAGTATAAGCAACAACAACAACCAAAAAAAAAACCACCTCAAACCAGAAGATTCACAGTAAAATGCACATTTTGACTTTCAATTTTCTTACTTAGAATAATAAGCATTTATTTAGAACAAAGAACATTTCCAGAGTGATTACTGCAGAACCAGAGAATTGTGAAAATATGTGACATAGTGTCAGCTCACTTGTTTTGCATTCATCAAGGTGATGAGACTCTGTTATTAATTCAGGGGCCAGCTATGCTCTGTCAGAGCACTCAGTGGTGAGAACAACACATATTTCTACTAGACCAACATCAATGTAATTATGTATGCTGGCCACTGACACTAAGAAAAGGATTTCTATATGTAATTTTGGAACACTACCCAAAATTTCCTGATCTTCTTTCTGCTCCCATTTTTTTCCTCTCACAAAATTGCCTGGTTTAAACTTGGGAATATAAATTGTCATATCCCTCAAAAAGCAGTATGAATCTCCATTCATTCTTACAAATCTGCCTTCAAAGAAGCCAATATTATTAAAAATAGCAGGTTCTAATTGGCATTGTTCAGGTCTGTATAGTAGAAGTAGACATCCCTCCTGTTAGCAATGAGGAACAGGGATGGATGTAGGAAAGATTAAGGGAATAATACAGAAGAAATAACTAGAATTGAGTCCTCTTTTTTTGTTTTTAATTATTATGATAAATCAAGATTTACTGTAAGACACATAAAGGAGAAGATATGGTAAAAGATTATAGTTCTACAACTTTAAAAATTAGGGGTTTGAAATTAGAATCCAAGGATATAACTGATAGAGGAAAAAGAGTAAGTACCTATTAAAAAATAACTTTCTCTTCAGCTAAAATTAATTTTTTATTTGAAACTGAGTAAGAATGTTATCACTCTAATTAATCTATCTTAGCTGTTGAATGGTAAATTGTTAGAACAAACCAGTTTGAGTATGTATATAACCTCACAGCAACTTCAAAGTTGGTATGCACAGACAAACTTTTCCCCAAAGGTAAATAAATGTAGAATATCGGGATCTCTGATGTTTATTTCTATCTGTCTTCAAGAAGCTGGGATCCAAATACGAAACTTGAAAAGAATCTCTGTCTTCCTATGTCAGAAATGTTTTAGGCCTAGAACCACAGAAGAACATGAAGGTCATTTAAGGTCTCTCATTCTCTGGTTCAGCAGGAGAATAGAAAGCTGCTACAATGGAACAACAGCTACATAAGTTTCTGCATATTTGGTTAAAATCAGACCTCAAAGAGATTTTTCACATATGATGCTTTCATGTCTGGAAAAAGCTTAAAATTACTGATGTTCCAATTTATTACTTTTTTCTTTGTTATCTGCTTGATATCTGCTGACATTTTTCTCTGTTACTCAGCGACATCTGTATAATTCTTAGCGGGACACATCTAAAAACTTGATTTTTTTTGTTAGTTTGCTGTTTCTTGTTTTGTTTTTCCAAGCTCTAACGATTTATTTGCCTTTAAACATCTGGCAGGGTTTAACCGCATTACTACAGCAGTGCCAAAGTCAAACCTCTTACAATTATTTTAAACTGCAGAAGGGCTTTGAAATTCTGACACTCGCAAATTGCATCTTATGGGGGGTTATAAGAGGGGAGAAGACAAAAGCAAATTAGAAGAGTGCAGAGCGCTAGTCAGCAGAAGATATAAAAAGAAAAATGAAACCTTCTGACAAGTAAAAAAGCTCCCGAGAGTAGTGGAGTGAGAATAAGCAAGAAATTTTCCTTTTATTTCCTTTTTAGCACTGCCCAGGGGAAGTGCTTTGATGCAGAAAAAATGTGTAGATATCTAAAGCTGTACTGTCCTTAAAGGCCCTGTAAACAGGGTGGGTGAGCACCTGTGTAACCCAGAATATTAAACTGAATCCTGTAATTTCCATTTTTTTTTTGTCTAGTTTTGACTAACTTCTACAGCCATTTATTATGTTTGCTGAACTATTTGAGTGCCAATTTCCCTTCTATACACTTGAAAAGTGTTTCCATTTTCTTGCTCCTGCATTCTGAGACCAGGCCCTTTTGGGAGCATGAACGACGTCAGACACTGCGCATCCTGTTCTGGGATGTTCTGTCCTATGTGCACTGAGATGATGGGAGCAGGAGTGAACAGCAAATCAAACTGAAGTAGCAAGATGGAATAGGGCTGCTGGGCACAGCGTGCGCCATGTGTGCAGCATGCAAGACTTGCTGGATGCTGCCATACCACAGGGGGCAGAGCCAGCCCATGTTTCCAACAGCTGTTTGGGTTGAGCAGATTCACATCTGAGAAACTGTTACCAACGAACACTTGACCTGTGGAATCCTTTCTAAATAGCACATGATGTTTCCATGAGGAAATTTTCAGAATTTCTAAAATCATGTATGGTCTTGATTACATTCAGCTACTGTAAATTCCAGATAAATGCCTTTAGCCATGTTCCAAACCTGCTTCCACATTTTTTCCCCAAAGGCTCTGTAGCTGCATCTAATATTTGACTTTAGAATCAGCTACAAAATCAGAGGAAGGATGACACAATGATTTTCAGGGAATCAGAATCCTGCTCAAATTGTCTAAAAAATAAAAACTTGCTGCATGTCTTTGAAAGTCCATTTAATCTCTTAGTATGTTGATATTCCAATCAAATATGCTACCTTCAGATTTTTTTGTCTTACTGCACAGTCAGTTACTTTGATGCTCTGGTGGTTAGGAGCATAAAAAACTTTAGGAAAAAATGTATCATTACAATGTATATAAGTACCTTCATGATCACGAATTTAAACCCCTCCTTTTCAAGGTAAGATGATAGGTAAATACCATATACTCTGAATGGTATTCCAATGAATGAGATTCTCATAGGAAGCATAACAAGGAAAACATCTCCTTAGCAATGTATTACTGGCTGTTTTGAAATTCATGACTAGTCAGCTCATTTGCATTTACGTATTTCAATATATAGTACAGCTAACAATATTAGACACATCGCACTTGGCAGTTTCTTGGACTGAATAATAGAATTGAAAATGAGGTTTATATTTTCAGGTTTACTTCCGTACAGAAATAATTTTTTTAATCAGATTTGACTGTAGTTGTACCTAAAATCCATGAAGTTGAAAACCAAACTACCTCAGTCCATGCTATTTTCGATACACTGCTTTTATGTCCCTAATAAGATAGTCTAATGGACCCGTTTCATATTTATGTGGAAACCAATAGAGCCTTTCCTTCAAGTCAGGGTGCTTTTTGAACAACTTTTCTGTAATATTTTCTATTAACCTGTATGTGTATTTATATAATTAATTAGATGTTATTATATTACACTACATGTCTGATCATTAATTGGATACTGTTCAGAAAACAATTCTTGAAATCAGACTTTTTCAAATTGATATTTATATCATTAAATATAATCATTATATTCTCAGTAGAAAAAATAGGTCATCATTTGGTACAGTTCAGATTTAGAGTCACATTTGAAGTGGGTTCTATATTCCTATATATAAAAAATATAAACTCTATAAATATAATCTTTAAAATAAGCATTTGGGTTTTGGTTTTACTGCTAATATTATGTTATATTTTTAAAGAAGTGGTAACTATTTATGTTGTGTTGAAACCTACAAATACTATGAAGAAGTGGTTTTCCTACTAAAGACAGTGATCCAAATTACTCAACCTGATCTTTTAAATAGGGTGAAATGAATTTAAATAATTTTCATGAATGTTGAAGGAATATTTTTTGAAAAAGTTTTGCAAATTCTCAGCATTCTAGATACAGTCTAACCTGCTTCTATAACAACTACTCATTTGAAGAATATTTTTACAAAATTACATAGCTTTGAAAACATAATTTTTTCAATGGGAATTCTTGTAATGAGCTCAATAATATTATGTAGGAAATTGTCTGTGGATTTCTGTCACAATGAAGTGAGACACATTTTATTTTTTGGTTGTTTACATATTACCTATGCTGAACAAAATATTATGGAGGAAAAATTACTAGAAGGCTGTAAAACATCACAAACATACAGCTGACTTGTTGTTGAAACTGAAAACTGATCAGTCTTACCTAACAGAAACTTTTTAAGACCTTCTGTCTACAAACAAGACAAATCAAAAGGTTGCTGAGATTTGCAAGACTCTCACTTCTCTGCAGGCTTAGTTAACACACAGTTTCATGCTATTCAGGTCTAGTGTTGATATTTGCCTTATGTAATATTTTTCAAGCACTAAAGGAATGCTGCCTTCAAAGCATGCAACACTGTGTCAATTCCTATTTAGGAAACAGTTTCATTATCTTATTCTTCTGCATTGTTCTCCTTATGAGTTTCAATCTCTGTTTATTCATTGACAGTTTGTTTTCACCTACTCTTGTGCTTCTACTGCCCTTTAGTTTAACTAAAACAGGCAGTTCTTTTCACCGGCTGATGTTTGTCTGCTTGATTTGCTAAAAAGCCTTACTTGGCTCTTGCTGCAGAAGCCGGGTAATTTTCAGTTGCGTTTTGCACTATGCATTGTAAAAGTTGTCCTTCTTTTCGAATCTCCTTTCACCTATCTCTACTTTAAAACAGATTTACAACAAGTGGAAAGAACGGAAATGTAAATCATTGTTATACTCATACGATCATTACTATGTTTTGAAGTCTTTGCACTGTACAAGGATGGTTACAGAGATCTGCAAGGTGATGATGAGAGTCCGCCATGCAGAATGTAGACTAAATGTTCTACCTGTTCAAGCCAAGCAGAAGATGCACTTGTCAAATGGTATTCCTGTGATTTGAGTTCACCTGCAAGAAGAAAAAGTGCGCATGAAATGTATCTACTCTGATGCAGAGTAATGGGCCTCCCAGAGGAAAGCCAGATTGTGATCTACCTCATATCAATTTCCAGATTTTTAATTTGGAAATATACAGAAGATGCAAACTATATGGCATGCAAGAATATATGTGCTTAAGTAGTACACGTAAATATTACATAAAAAGCTTTGCATAAAAGAGAAGCTTATGGTTAAATAGACTAAGATTTTGACTACTAGCCAGTAACAGTAACTTTTAGAGCTGTCAGACATAATTTTGCACTTCCTAAAGATGATTCATTTAGATTCTGTTCAAAAGTTTCCATACAGAACGTAAAGAAAACAGACAAATTTAATTGGAATCTACATCATATGCAAAAGGGATCACATGCATATTTGTCAATAATTTTTAAAATAACACCACATAAATCAGCCAATTGAGATTTGAAAAATTTGAATACTGAATTTTAAATTTATATAACTGTCAAAATATAACTTTTTAATTTTATGAGGCTTCCTGAACTTAGCAACTGTTCAGAGTGGCTTTCATGGGTGTTTCTATACACTTTAGTCAAGCAAGGTCTGTCAGATCCCCACAGCAGCTGCACTGTGAGAGTGCACGAGGAATTGTTTATCATATCATTTTCAGAGAGGCATACAAGGCCAAGCTGTCAGTTTAGTTAGAACAAGCATTTTGACTACCTGCTTTCCCCACATGACACATTTTCCAGATCAGTCTTCCAAATTGTATTTGTTCATTCGTGCAAACATTGCCACTGAAACTTTCCATACTTAAATACAAGTTGATTACCATACATAACCTGAAGTTGTGTCTAGGATATTTTTCTCCCATGAGGGCAAGATATACTGTTGAACCTGGATTCCAGTGGAGGTGGTGCCTGGTTGAGAGTTTGGCTTCTATTATTGGCAGTATCCTGTTATTGCACTGGAGGTGGAGAAGTAGAAGCTGACAAGAAACTAAGTGACAAACAGTGGCAAATAAACAGGTCCAGTTTTATGTCCTTCCTTTAAATCATATATCTGAGTAGCAAATGCACAAACAACTACTCAAACACCATATGTCCAAAAAGACCTTAGTCATTACTCCCTCACTAATTTTTCTAAAGGAATGATGTATCTCCTGAAGGATTTTTCCACAGATTGTAATTCCATTTGCTACCCCCAAAAAAAGGCTGTACAGTATGGAAAACATGTAGACCCCTGTGTCATACTCCCTCCCCTACACGCCCCCTTAAATCTGTTTTAAACTCTGTTTTGTTTTGCACATGTGCTGTAAGCAATTGTGACTCGAATGCAAGATTTGACTCTGTGCTGGTGTGGGAGCATAAAGGAATAGATATTCAATGACATACATGGGGCAGTTGCCAATTTCCCTTCTAGCAGCAAAAAGGCCTTTTATTTAAATTGTACAGTATATTCAGATACATCATGGAATCTTCAGTACATTATTAAAACTTCCTCAATTGTTTTCCTAACATTTTTTTAGCACCTATACTAGCTTTTTCTCTGATAAAAAGAATATAAGACAAGAAACACCTAGCAGTAGACCCTGTCATTTTTAAATATTTTTTGGGAAATCCAGATCTCAGAGATGCCCCAAAATCTCTGTTGTCTGAAAGGGACAATCAAGACCATGCACGTTTGCCAGCTGGCAGGTTTTTGGGGTATTTTATGAAGTGAATTATACTGCTGAGCACCTGGTCTTGCAAACATTAATTATCCATACTGAGTGCTTGAATCAGACAATGTGAATTGTTCTGATACATGTTTAACTTGTATGTATGTCTTTTTTTTCATCAGGTTCACTACGACCAATAAGATTTGAATGCCATCATGCTGAGACAAACCTGAATAAATATCCCCTTCAAGTTCTGTATGTCCACATAACAGAAATAGAAGACTTATACTAGAACTCTTAAGTTAGCGTGCAGCAATTGTTTTTGTGAAAAAATATAACAGTCAAAATTAAAATATGTACTTGTTGCCTAGAAGACTAATAGGAAAGTGAATTACATCATTAGTCACGCACACACAATATGAAAATAAATTCCACCATGACAGTCAGGAGAAATAAAAAATAATAAACAAAGATCTTTGTTCTGCAGAGAATCTTGAAGACTTACAGTATATATAATAATGAACATGTGCTTATTAATGCACACATACACATGCTGAGCATACACTGAAAGTATATGTGGATATATATACATATCTGTGTACATATATGTGGGATGTATGCAACATAATGCAAGAAAATATTATGGTTACCACTCGATTTGCAAAAAATTCTCCTAGTCTTATATAATATTGAAATTAACCAGCAGTAGTTTGGAAAGGATAACAAGTTTCTCAGTAGCAGAAGTGGCCAGCTGTTGCTGAAGCACATGCTTCAAATTCTGTGTGTATTAATTTAGCTTACAAAGGTCTTTGCTATGTGGAGCCAGAGCCTAGAACTTTTGATACTTTAGTAATGAGGCCACAAATATTGTTACTGTTCTGACGATTTAATAATATCTTTTTATTGTAGTCTTTTTGGTATGAGATACAGTAACTCAATGGGGTATTTTAACACCAATTTATGATGTTTATAAATCTGTAATCCAGAATTGCAAACTTACACAAGTTACTTTGCTTTGTATGTCTGACCTATTGGATTTAACAAATTGTTCATAGGCATTCAGTGCAGTAAACAGAAACCTCGTTTAGCAGCCCTTCGATGTACCAATAATCACTCTCTAAATCTTAACTTCAGCTATTACCTGTTTATCAGTCAGAGGAACTCTCTGAAAATACATGCAAGTATATATCTGGACAAAAGGACAGAAGATCAGATTTTATGTGGCACTGTTGAGTCCAAGCATTGGTGTCAGGAGCTTAAGTCAGCAGTGGCTCACATGCTGCAAGCCTTAAGATCTCTGGAGGCATCACATAAGATACCAGCACATGACTGCCCATTCAAGGGAGACAAGGATTTGAAAGTAGAAAGTTCCCTCTTGGGGAGTTATGTGTGTTTGTCTTTATTATGGTTGTGCCTGGGAAACAATCGTATGCTGGTGAATGAGCTACCACCACCTGTGAACTGTCAAGCCAAGAGGCTGACACTGAGAATTATGAGAAACCAAAAGTCATTGTTTGTGTGTGTCTCACTATCACGTAGTTTACTCTATTTAAACAAATCCATGTGAATATTCTCATTAAAAGAGACATTGTTTATCACTAATAAACTCTGTAGTAATATAATATCAGATATGAACTTGTGTTCCTTCAAAGGCATTGTGTTTTGGTTTATTTCTGAATATTATGGCTGTCTAAATTGTTATTTGGGTAGAACTTTTCAAAGTTCATACTGTCCAAGTATGAGTGTATGAGTTAAGTTCATAGGCCTAGGCAAAAAAAAAAAATTACAGCAGACAAAAAAAGCTGTTGGGATATTCAGAGTCAGTACTGTGAGCAAAATATGTGCAGAGTCTAGGAGATTTTTCTAATAGTTGACTTGGTACAGAATATTGTAAACATTTAACTATTTATTTAAGAAATTGAAAATGTTCACTCCCAAGGATTCTTTTTTTAAGAAGAAAATAGAGTTTAGATTTTCAATTCACTACTTCTAGAGGAGGTTCTACATTTTCGTATGCTAAAATACACATTTTCCAGTGATTGAATGATTTTTTTAATTTTTCAAAATCATATAAAATCTTTACAGGTGTTGTATTTTATTTCAGCTACCTTTTTAACATTTTTTTTCTTTGATCCTTTCAGCACCATACAGTCTTACTTTTTGCATTGTGAATTATATGGCATAAACCATTCATGTGAGAAATTTGAAAACATTAAAACCATCCCTTTGTGTAGTACTGTTTAAATTTCATAGGTACTGGGTGTGCATATTCTACATGGATGATACATAGGTACTTGCACAATACGGAGTATAAACAAATGAAGTTTTTCAGAAAGCATGGATTTTATTTGCTGGTTTATCTCTGCCCAATGTAAGTGAAAGATCAGATCTATAATAGGAATTACTGAAATTTTTCAGATTCACAAAGAGAAAAACAGACGCTTGTTGCTGTCAATAATTCTGATTACCGCGGTCTTGTTGGACTGGATTCTATATGAGTTAATCAGTTAACCCTTAATTTAAACCCACTGAATTACTGTAATCTTGTGATAAATGAATCCATGTACATGAGGTTTTCTTCTCAAAAAGAAGTTTTCTCCCCAGTGTCCCGTGTAAAAGACTTATTCTGTTAAAACGCTAAGTGGCTCAATGAAGAAAATGGAAGATTTGTGATTCATTTTGCAATTGTTCTGACTTCTGTTTTGATAGTGATGCCATTCTTTCCTTAGATGTATATACTGTCAGGAGAGCACAGAGAATTACGCCTTTCCCAGTAATCTATCTTCATCCTCAGTGAATCCTTTTTAGTAATTTCTGATTCAGTAATTGCTGTTTTGACACATTTGTAAATCATACATATTCTGCTGAACTTGCGTTATCCAATATTCACATGATCGATATGGAACATTATCAAATAAATACAGTATGCATCTTAGGTGTGGTCCTATTGAACTTTTTTAATTACCAAGATTCCTATAACTATCCTTTAATCCACTCCAGATTTTCAGATAAATAAGATTATTGCCTACATGCGATAACAATGATATTCTGAGAACCCTAAGATAAAGGACTTGTAAATCAAATCATGATGCACTTATTCTTTAACACTTGGGTGACCTTCATTATTTACACACTCATTTAAGATACTACTAGTGTAGTCAAGGGCTGCAGATAGTTATTTAAACAAAGAAAGGTTTTTTAAGTATGCAGTTTTTGGATAAGTACTTACCTCTCTTGCCAGGGAAGGAGTGTGCTAATCCTCTATACAGAGTTTCTTATTCACGGGTGGTTTTTTTGCTCACAAGGGTCTTGAACCTGCTCCTCAGAAGTAAGTTGGAGTTTATCTTCTGAATGAAAATAGTGTTTCTGGCAGCTAAACTAATCTGAAACTGCTGCCCCTGCTTTGACATTGAAGTCAAAGCAATTGGTAGACCTAATGGCAATAAACTACAGCAAGAATCTCTTCAGGACTCCTGGTGTATATTAAGCGTGGACTACTCTTAACTCCTTGTAGAGTTGAGAAACTCTTTTGAACATTGTTTGAAAAAAAATATTGAAAATATTACTGAGATCCTTTCTAAAATAATGCTTTTCATAACAACCAAGACAAGGAAAATATCTATTAAATTATATGGCAGTCAGATTACTGAGACCTATCACAACTACAGGGATATCTGCTGAATACATTGCCAGTATTGTTAGAATTATAATGAATAATGAATAATTAAGGCTTAAAATTTAAAATGCATTATTTCTCACTATTTTAAATGTTCAATCATTATGAATTCATTCCGCATTATTGTAAGAGTTACGTGGTTCATGACAAAAAATTAGGCAAAGCTTTGAAGAATACATTTAATTTGTTATGCTGTAAAATGTTACGGTAGACTAATAAACCTCCTAATAGCCTTAATATACTACACATCACAGTTTAAAGGAAAAAAGATCTTTTTTTTTTTTAAATGAAAACCTAATGCCTATATAGTCTTAAAGCCTGGAAAGCGAATAACAGTAGAGCTCATTTCCCTGAGTTACATGAATGGTTGAAGCTTTCAGGGGAAATATGCAGAGGAAGAAGAATGAGAAAAATTACCTCTTTCACACAGTTACTGTGTGGTGGTCAGGAGGCAGACATAAACTGTGATCAAGAACCTCTTTTGCTGGTTTTAGAGTATTTCTACTTGAAGATCACAAAAGAGGATTTTGTTTTTCAGTGAATTTAGTAATGTCCTGTTCTTCCACAGCCCTTCCAGTCCGGCTGATTGTCATTCTTTTTTTGTGGGAAGATCCCCATCAGACTGCAACCTAATATACAACAGTGCAACACTATGCCGCTGAGAAACCTGGGTCAGACAGAGTGCACTGCACCTTTGCTATAGGATAACAACAGTATGTTTATTTCTTGGCTCAGAAATGACTTGTAATTTAAAAACACATAACACACATACGTGAAACCTAGTGAAAAACAAAACAAAACACCAAAAAGCAAAAATACCTGCAAAATAACTCTTCAGGAAATTCCCAAAGTTTTGAAAATCCTTTTACCTCAATCTAGTAACATCTATTAGCATGTTAATACACAATATGAATATATTTTTATTTTCAGCTATATTTCTTATTTTTAGGTCACTCCTTTTATAATGAAGATTTTACAATACTGTATGCATGAAATACACGGAGTGATATTAAGACATCAGATATAATGTTGACTATCAAGATTTGAATTCATTCAGTAACAGTGTCCAGAATACCTGCTAAGAATGAGCTGATTATTACTTATGACTGAGCTTTTATTACTCACAAAGACTTGATAATTTTCTCTGAAGCTCAGACATTAGCATTAATGTTAATCTTAATATCTTAGATATGAAATAATAAGCACAATAAAAAGCAAGTTTTGATGGAATCTATAAACTTAGATAGGCAAAGATGTTAGCCAGACCAGCTGCTTCATATTATTGAGTTAAGTGTGATTTTGATTTTTAAGCAGCCACCAGAGCAAATAGCCATCATTCTCTTAATGTCAAAATATATTATTTTCTTAACTGTCTAACAATGATAAAAATGAAGATAATTAAGAATATAGAGTGTAAAATCTTTAACAGCATCCTGTTTTCCCCCTTTTTTCTACTCAGCAGCAAGTATTATAAGAAAAGAAAAAACTTAATAGGCGTTTAAAGATTATAAAAACTATAATTAGAGGTGATAGTTAATGGGAACTGGTAAAAAAGCCAGTCAAGAGAAATTGAAATTGGGGCTTTGGATGTTGCTATGGATGTTACTGTGGATGCTGTTGTCACAGAAACACTTCAGTTCCAGTTCCTTAAAAAATATTGTTTACAAATTAAAGAAAAATTAAAAGATAGAAATAAGTTCTGGACTGAAAAAAAATGAAGCAGCAGAAGGCTCACATTTATTGCATTATATATTTTACTTGGGAAGTAAATGGTAAAAGTATCTGACAGTCCTTCTGATCACCATGAGTGAGGGTTTATTTGACTCTGAGACCTCTAAAATTATATTTATACTTGCCAATTAAGTGTCTTCAGCTCCATCAGTATTAGAAGAGATCAAATTCACATGGTCAATACATTCTAGGGAGATGTTCACCTGTTACCTACGAGGTACCAATGTTAGGGAGAGTGTCTTCCTGACAGAGGATGTTGCCTACCCTATTCTTATTTTTTCATCAGTTTTTGCTACATTTTTTTTCTTGACAATTTGATCTGTTTTGCATTTTAGACTCATTTATCAGATTCGCTGGACAGTAATCGACATTTTCCATGTAGTAGTTCTGTCCTTCTATCTTAAAATTTGCTGAGTTTAGGAACTCATTTATGAAACAAAGTGATTTGGATGTTTATTACCTTGAGCAACTCTGAGACTTAGCCTCAATTTAATAGTAATGCTGACTTGCAATATTTGTAATAATAGCCCTGGTCCTCTGTGCATCTTTTCTACCTAGCAATTAGACACATTTGTTTTATCATGAAAAAACATAATTTTAGTTTTTGTTATACACTTACTTCTGAAAAAAAAGGAGGAAAATAAATAATTTTTGAGTCTATCTTTTCAGTGTAACTTCTATACTTCCATTAGCTTTTGGCTTGGTTGTTTTCTTTTTAAATATTATTATCATGAAAATTCAATAGAAATTACTTTTGAATTTGCAACTCCATAAATAATATGTCTGTATGTTGAGTACTGTATATTTTATTAATCTTTAGAAGCCAATGAGCCTCTTATTTTCTGTTGACAAATAAGACACAAAAATAGTTTTTAAAGTTACTTGTAAAAAGTCTATTCATAATAATTTTTGCAGCTAAGATATGAAGTCAGCATTCTTGTTCAGTGTGAATTTTTTTGCATTGGCTGTATGAGTTGTACATGTAAGTAAAGGACAAAAAGCTATTTGCTAAACATAACTTCAACTACAACCACTGTCTATAACTTTGGAAAAGACCAGGACATTTATCAGGATTATATTTCTTAAACATGTAAATTTTCTATGGGATAATTTCTGATGAATTTTAAGGGCAGAGGACTGCCCTTAAGGAGAAGACATTTCTGAGGTAGCTATTAGTGATGATGCCTTTTTCCTGGCCCTAGAATTATGAGACAGACACAGTTAAGGAATAAAAGGGTTTTTACTGTGATATTTAATAATAAAGATCTTTAGGTGCAACAATTTGCCAAGGTGGAATACACCAAAATGCACCCACCCGGTATACAGCATATACAATTTTATAGGCCTTGCAAATTCACAAATTTAACAAAGATTTTCAATAAAAGACTTAAATGAATGGTGTGACATCTCCCTATTCTAAAGTATTACCCTCAGATAATCCTTAATTTTAAAAAATATGTCCAGAGAGATCCTTGGTTTCTCAAGATAGTGCAAGGCTTTCCAGCCTCCAATTGTGAGGCCTTTAGGATGTTGGGTCTTCTTGCCTAGCAGAACACCAGGACTGTGCTAAGATATCAGGCTTAAGGAATTACTAGTATGCTAGGAATACTGAGAATACATAAAAGGTGTATTAAAAAAAAGGTAAAAAATCATCATAGCATCACTGCTGGCTTTGGCAATATGAAGACGTAGGCAGCTGTAAGTCTGGATAGTACTGACTGAGCTAGATAATGGATGGGAAGGTGGGCTCAAGAAAGATGATAGTGTGGATAAATGACACAATAAAAGAAATTTTGGGCTGAAAATAGACATTTGACCAAAAATCTTTCCTCCATTTGAGGAATATTTCCATTGAAAGTTGTCCCAGATGGAGAGTGCTCTGTAATAAGTATCTGAACTCCTGGTGGCCAAAGCACACCCTTAAAACACAAAATATGGTATCCTTCTCTTTCTTTCAGCTGTGGTTACTTTTTGTCCAAGCAGATGTCTAGACACAGCAGGCTGCTGCACTCTGCTGTCTGTCCTAAAGTCGGTATATAAATGGCATTTGGGTATCCCGGAGTGAAAGCACGGATTGCCTGGGGACGGCAAAGAGTAGCAGAAATGACTCAGCCCTCTACAATAGGCATAATCGCAAAGAAATGCTGCACAGAAGGTTTGAGCTGTTTCATTCTGCTCTCCTCTTAGGTGCATAATGAAAAGTTCGTTATTTCCAACTTTGCTGTAGCAAGGAAGGAAGGAAGGAAGGAAGGAAGGAAGGAAGGAAGGAAGGAAGGAAGGAAGGAAGGATGGATATGGGCATATGAAGACGCATTCTCAGCAAAGTCCTGTAGGTATTCACCAGGTCTCCATGCCTGGCTGAGCCGGTTTTCCTGAAATCTGTATTGACACGGCAGCAAGGCCTCTGTAGCATAAGTGGGCCACATGAGAAAATAGAACAGCAGTGCTGTACAATATTTTGCATGGAAATGGATAGGCTGGCCCAGTGACTCCATCCTCCATCAGACAGATTCAGACATTTCATTGCATACAGAATTTGTTCATAACGGTTGTGAATGAAGTAAGACAGCAACAGGGACAAGGTAAGTTCAGAAAGATCACTGAACGTATAGATGATGATCAATTGTAATGTTTTAATAATGGATTAATAGTCCACGTCTTTCTTCTGCTTGGGACCACACTAATCCTATCTTATCAATAAGAACAATTAAATTTTATAGAATAGGCTACAGATCCTAATTAAGGCTCATATGGAGATGGTGATTTAATTTTGGCTTACAAAAAAAGACACATCCTTCTCAGTAAGCAGTAGTACTTCCAGAAGAGGTCCTTTGCATCACAGGATTACCCATATAGAAATTCATTTTTTTTGCATGATAGAAGATGATCATAGAACAAGGTGTTATGTCTTCAGACATCTGCTCTGTAGTCTGTATTTACAGCACTAATCTTCCATATTTATTTGGCATTTTATTTATTATATTTATCACAACTGCTGATCTTGTCTCCTGACACTTATTATGTTCAGGAGTAAGCCTGTTTTCAGAAAGCTGACATGCCCTCCATTTATCTGTTGATAAAATTATGACAATCTTTAACTGCTTTGTAGGTCAAATCTTACCTCTTCACACCTCTTGAATTTTTTTGTTGAAAGATGTTCTTTTCAACTACCTATATCAAGAATAAAAAGTTATGAATAGCATTGTTTTTTACCCTTTGCCTCTCTGATTTTTGTCATCTTCTCTATACTTTCACAGCTTGTTTGCTTGTTGCAGAAATACATTCAGAGAGAAAAAAATAATTTTATCAGCTCCTTTGATCTACTTCCCCAGTATCATATAACTTATATAAAGACACATGATTTTCAAGCTGTCTCGCATAATTTTTTTCTAGTCAAGTCAGCATCATTTCAAGAAGCTGGAATAAAATATAAAACTTCCTAGACTCCAGGGCTTTTGTTTTAACCCTAGCAGTAATATCCAAGCAGTAGAGAATTTTGTATTTAGCAAGATGTCCAGTCATCCTGATTCTCAGTAAATGTATAGGACAATAAACAAAGTTGCTGGGAAAAAGGATCATGTTAGGATACTTGTGCTCCCAGTAAACAAATGCTAGAATGACATATATGCACTCAATATATGTATTTATTTTATTTTCATGCCTTGCTTTCCCACCATGTATTACTGCAAGATGGTGCATTCACTGGCATCTTCAAAATATAAATATAGTTCAGTATTGCATTATTATTATTTTTAACTGTAAAAAACGGTGCCAGCTATACAAGACCAGCCAGTAGCCTATTAGAGCAACTTTTCTGGTTCATATGATTTGTGCTTCCACAAGGCCAGTAGGTGTTTCTGGATAGAATCTAGATAGACAGAATCACTAGGATAAATAAAAAAATTGGTACAAAAATTAGACTTCCGAATGTTTCGAATTTTAAGACATAAATTAAGTTACATTTCTGAAGTTTTTCTTTATCTATTCATGGGATTAATGCATACACACTTTCCCTTCATTTATCAGTTCAGTTGTGCTCAGGAAAATGTTAATATGGGTCTGTCTCTTAAAAATTATTAAAGAACATTTATGCTGTTACATATAAAAATGCATGCCTAAAGTGAGATCATTTTTTCCATCATCATTACTGAAACACTTTCATTTGTTCTTTTAAAAATACTGAGGCAATTACAAAACAAAACCTGAAAACAGCTTCTAAAGAGTGGACTACATCGAAAGGAAATACTTCCACTGTATATTTAAAAGCTATATAGGTAGGTAAGATCAAATATTTAAGTGGTAATTAATTCTAGGTTTGCAGCTGTTGAAACAACAATTGCATATTAATAACTCCAAGGGTCTTTACAGCTGATGAAAGAAATAATTCCTAAATAAAGGGAGCTTCTTCTCAGGATCTCTTTTTTCCTTTTTTTAAATTTTTTTTCTTTCTTTTCTTTTCTTTTTTTTCTGTTTTGCTGGGTTTTGTTTGGTTTTTGTTTTGTTTTTTGTCTTGTTTTGGTTTTTGGGGTTTTTTGTTTGTTTTTTTTGGGTTTTTTGGTTTTGTTTGTTTTTAGTTTTTTTGTTTGATTGGTTTTTGGGTTTTTTTTCTTTTTTTGCTTGTTTGGTTGAAAGTCGAGTTTAACATGTGTCACACTAATTTTCTTAGAGTTTGGCCATCAGTTTACAAATCCTGAAATTGGTGAGGGTTTTTTTTTGGTATTCTGTTTGTTTTTAAATAAACCTATTTTCAGCAGCAAATAAATGCTTGGTGCAAGCTTTGGAATAAAAAATAAATACCTGTGTAGGAAATTAAACTAGGTTTCCAGTTTCAATTAATTTATTTTCTAGAAATAAAACTAGAGTGAGTGAGTTAGCCAGTTGGTTAGATGTTGTTTTTAAAGTTTACTTTGCAATTGATTCATTTATTTACTGAATTTTAAAAACATACTTAAAAGTACAGTTTATTCTTCAGCTGTTGATAGCAAAAAATCTTGGACTAATAAGTATTTGTGCTTGCTTAGTAGGAAATCTGAGTTTTCCATTGTAAAAGGTCTTCACCATTTTGCCAAAATTTCACTACTTTGCTCTAGTAATTTATTTCTCCACTGAATTTTTTAAATAAAGAACCTGGAAATTTTTTTTTTTTTTTCTGTTCCTATTGTTGTTAGAAGAGACTTCATAATTGCTTATTTGCCTTAAAAATGTCTTCCAAGCATATGACTTTGTAATAGTGAGAAAATAAATTAAAAGTCTTGGACTTCAGGTCGAATCCCCCAAACTGCCCATATTAGAACTACTTCATCACACACACAGGCAGTCAGTGTTTTTATACTCCCTCTTTGAGAGTTAAGCAAAGTGGCGAATTTTTTATGATCATGTGGGTATTAAATTTTATGGTATCATCAGAGCCAGTAATGCCAAGCAGTTTTTGTTGGAGACCCAGAATGTGCTCCACTTGTCTTTTGGCAAGCCTAGCTTGGGTTGTCCTAGAGTTCTTGAGCTGATCTTCCAGTTTACTCTAATCAAAACTAATGCTATTTGCCTGCTTCTGAGTATATGCCAAAGCAGAGGAAATCATGACACTAGAAAGATAAGTTTGAATGTGTAATTCCTGGTCTTAGATGTTAGAGCTAAGATAGATGCGTTCTGTGGCAAAACATACTTTTCAATCATGTTTGTCTGTCTTTACAAGTTGATATTCTGGTGTCTAGAAAGCTTCCAAATAAATAGTGAATTTTTTGAAAAGGATCTGAACAGAGTTAGAAACAATAGAAAAATCCTTTAGGAGAAAATCCAAGAAATATACAAAGCCTCATGCAAATAAGAACCCCATTTGAATTCAGTGGTCCACCTAGTTCATCTCTGACAACTACCAGAACTTAGAAAAGACAACCGAAGGAATAAGAAATGCAATGACTGAGCTCTTTTCTCACCTTCTCACTGAAGAAAAGCCTCTCTTTTTTTTTTTTTTTTCTGGCTGTATGACTGTTGCTGCTTTGAATATTTATTTAAAGTGTATTTTCTTTCTAAAATGTGATATCTCGCTTTTCATGTTAACTTGTAGCTGTAAAAGCCTTACATATTTTTCTTAAAGGCACTCTATTACTGATAAAAAGAAAATAATTTAAATTTGGGCTTGATTTTTTAAAATATGTCTCATCCTTGTATAGGAGACTGGAAAATAAAGATGTAATTCTTTGGCTCCTTTGCCTTCTCTTTTATAGTTAAACTATTTTCCCATTTGTCTCTTTTATCAGCAAAATTTGGATTTCATGGACTTATGCAAATATGCTTATATGCTGTTTGTTCATCTGTAACCTCTGACAAGAAGAACTTCAATAAAATGTGAAGTTGAAGTGCTGCATTCCTGCTATCAGGAAGAACAGCAGAATTATAAGAAACACTTAATGGTAGATTTTCCAAAGTGGAACTTTAGAATGGGAAATTTATTTTAAACTAAAGGATTATTTAATGGAACCAGAGTAACTCAGATCTAAAGGAACACAAGACTAAAATAAATATTTCTATATTTTTAAAAATATGCATAATACTCTGTTTTTAATAGTATCTTTACAAAAATATAGGAGTCCCGGATCTAAGATTGAAAACGTCAAATAGCTTTCTTAGATAAATATTTTCAGGTATGAACATACTTTTAAATACAAATGAAGGTTACATTTTAAAACATAAGAAGATATAAGCCTGTTAATAATTTTCTTTTAATGATAAAGTACATTTACATGCACAAATAAATGAATGAATGATAAAGCAAGGAAATTTGTGCTTCCATTGTTTTAGTAATTCACAGTGCTAATAAGAAGTTACACCACACCTAATTTAATTAGGCTAAATGTTGTTATCTTCATTTATCTGGCTATTTCAGTTCAATCACTGTTAAATGGGAATCATAATTTAATTAAAAATGAGACTAAATAATAATTCCAGTTGTTTCTATGAAAGGTGTTGTTTTTCATGGGAAAAGCACAAAATCTTTTGAGGCAAAGAAACCATTTACAACATTGCCTTAGGAACACTTTCTTCCAATTAAAATATTTACAATACAATGAAAATATGTTTTTGTGTTATCATACATGCAAAGGCAGAAAGAGAGAAACAGAAATTGCACTGAATTTAACCTACAATGATAAAAAATGTAAATTATATGCATTATGGACATGAAATGAAAGGTCCTACTTGCTATTTTGCAGGTGAACTTCTAACTCTTTGGGAGCTAGCTGCATTTTCTCACCTTGTGTCACCAGTAACTGTGATATTTCAACCTAGAATCTTAGACAAATATTTATAAAATGTCATATCAAACACTTGGACAAACTAAATGCTGTAATCAAAAATATGTGAACTATTCCCCAATATCCAGACTTTCTAAGGATTTTATAAACTCTTGGAGCCCTATCCTGCTGACTATGAGGCATAAAAGAGGATGTCTTTCACCATTTTCAATAGGATTGTATTTCCTAACTGTAAATGTTTTGGAGTCTCTTATTTCTATGGAAGAAATGAAGATACAATTTCACTATCTGAGGAAGTTACTCATAGCATTACAGACTCTTCTAACTTATGAAAAATGTTGCCTTTTTTCTTTATTCTAGCTATTTTTTGTACTTAATATGCACACAACCATAAGCAGAGAGTATCAGCAGGTGTAATGACAGACTTTCCCCTTCAATATTATTTATTTTTTAAAAGCATAGCTTTGCAATACTTAGTATATCAGGATCATTTTCTGCCTTTTTAAAATTGGTTGATAAAGCGATTATGATTTTCTTGCTCAAGTTTTCCCTTGGACTGAAAATAAATTATTTAAGAGCTTTCTTCTTCTTAAAACCAGAAAAGAAGATAAATTTGTGTAGCAACAGAAAGTATTTCAGTCACAATGAAATAGCAAAAATGTAATTTCAAAACAAACTGTTTCCTTTTCAGAAAGTGTCAAAACACTTCATAGACAGTTTTCAAAATTCACTCGCTCCTTCTGCAGCAGCTCCTTCTGCTATTTCGCTATTGAAACATAAATTGTAAGTAATTTTGGATCTCCTACAGCTGCTTTTACAAGTTTATTATCTATCTGCTTAAAATACCATATCAAAACACAGTCCTCATGTGTCTGGTAAAGGTTTTATTTATCTAAATTGGATTTTTGACTACTTTCACCTAAGCCAAATTTCATTAATCTCTGGGTTGTCCCCACTCAAAAAAAAAAAAACAACCAAAAAAACTCCTACAAACTAAAAATAATAAAAATAAGGTAATAATACAACTTCTCTTTTAGCTCTTTCCTTGCAGTGTGGGAGTACTCCAAGTTCTCTCAAGTATGAAGAGGTTGTGATACAATAGGGTTACCGAGAATAGCATGCTTTTATGGACTGGTGGTCTTTTAAATGCAGATTATTTTACCAGAGATTTTTTATTTTAACAGAGACTTTTACCAGGATTGTTGAACTTGAACAATATAAATATTTGTATATAGCCATACTAGATACATATATAGTTTGCAGTCCGTGTAAAGCACACGTCTCAGAAAATTAAGGAAAGCCTAACTGAACATCCAAAGCACATTATGCACTTCATCATGTAAAATTATCTAAGGACTCTTTTACTCTAGCACTTTAGTAGTCCAACACTAGAGGGTCTGCTATTGCAGTGATAAAATTACAATGAAATTAAGCAGTTTCAATGTCTAATGCCATCAATGATTTATAATAGTGGAGCATGAAAGCCTTTAATATGCTGTTTAACCTGCAAAATCTCCTATTTTCTTATAGAGGATAGAAAACATTGGGGGTTAAAAAGAAAATAAAATGAAAATGATTATACAGCCAGTGGGAAACAAAAAATAGCAAGGGCAAAGAGTATAGTAAAATAGATTGACAAGTAAGTACCTGTAAAACTGCTGCCTACACAGTACTTCACAAATTAAAAGTCATGGTCTATAGACAAAGCATTTGCAAGAGCTGAGTTATCAAAAGGACTTAGTCCAAGGCTTTAAGGGGCCTTAAAAAAAATTAAAAAAAAGAAAATTATTTGCAAGGAATCACAAGTCAGTGTCATCAGACTAAATAAAAGTCAAAAGTTCAGAGGGGCAGAACCTACTCAGACAGTGTAGGGATGAGCATTGCAGGAGGAAATACTAGCATTTAAAGCCTAAAATTAGAGACAAAATGGCTCAGACAATTTAGCTAACACACCCTATATGCAATATATGTGAGATCACATTATATGTGCAAATGTAAAAATACATGGCAATACTTCCAGTGAGACTATTGGAAGGTATACATCCTAGTGTTCCTTCAGAG
Source organism: Irena cyanogastra (assembly GCA_013397155.1). Lineage (NCBI taxonomy): Eukaryota > Metazoa > Chordata > Aves > Passeriformes > Irenidae > Irena > Irena cyanogastra. Next base: position 36,723 of record VWZV01000265.1, read on the forward strand.
TTCAACTGCAAAAAAAAAAAATAGAGATTTATGATTGAGGATACATGATTTTGATTGTTAAGATGTAGATTTTGTTGGGTTGATCCTGGCTGGATACCAGGTGCTCATTAAACACTCTGACACTCCACTCCTTGGCAGAATGGGAAGGGAAGAAAATAAGACAGAAAAGCCTCATGGGTCATGAGAAAGGCAGTTTGGAAAAGCAAAAACCTCATGCAGAAACAAATGAAAACAAGAGATTGATTCTCTACTTCCTATCAGCAGGCCACATCCAGCCACTTCTCCAGAATTAGGGCTTCAATATAGGTAATGGTTGTCCTGGATGACAAACACTACAATATCAAATGTCCCCTACTTCCTTCTCTTAGCTTTTATTGCTGAGCAAACATTGTATATAATACCCTTTGGTCAGTTTGGGCCAGCTGTCCTGCCTAGGTCCCCTCCTAAGACCTTGCCCAGCCTCTGCCTACTGGTGGTGGTGGGGAACATTGGAAAGACAGCAGTGTTCAGCCAAAGCACTAGTTATAAACATCAAAGCACAGCACTGTGAAAACTGCTGTGGAGAAAATTAACTCCACCTCAGTCAGATACTATACAGGGTTCAAAAGTGTACCAGTAAAATTGGTCATGCCTGGAATGAGTCTGAGTGTGCGAGGTCAGGTTACACAGAATGGCCTGTGTCCCCAGTGTTAAACTGTCTTATTACCTGAAGCACAGTAACTAGATGCAAATCCCTATTTTACATTACTCCCAAGCTATGTTTAGGAGCTGTTTGAAAGGATTATTTGTTAGCCTGAGCCAAAACTATCTCATAGACTACTCTTGCATTTCACAAATATGAGAGATCACGGGGCAGTGTACACCTATGGGGTTTAATCATATTAATTTAAACACATTCCTAAAATTCCAGGAAGTGAAAACCCATTACAAAGACAGATCACTAAAACACACCTCCATGTTCAGAGTGCACTAGTCCAAGAACCAGTTTTGCGTTTGCTTTCTACATCACATTTTTTCTATATTTGTCAGAAAGTGACTTCCCTACAATGTAGTAGAAAATAGCTATTTATTTTACTTTTTTAGACAGCCAGACAAGGCCTTTCCAGAGCCTCATGAGTTTCCTGAGTCACTTTACTGAAACACTGCTGATGAGCCCGTCACAGTGGCTCTCAAGATCTTGAGCAGACATCTCTTTCACCTTCAGCTTCTTCAACTATTGCTGGACAGTCAGACCCAGCCGATTTGGTTTTGGCCCCTCACTAGGTAGATGGATTACGGAAAATATGCAGTAGGACTTTAAATTATATTGTTTCAAAATATTTCAGATGTCATAAAACACAGACAAAACCAGAGTCAAGATGAAAACCACCTTTTCTTTACTTGTAAGTGTTTGGAAAGCGGAGGTGTTTATCTCTTAGCTCTTTAGCTACGGGTCCCTCAAGAATTCAGCCATTACAACATTAGTTACAAATTAAGATTAGCTATTCTCTTACTGTCCATAACTTCTCAACCCATCTTGGAATTCTCCCACTACTCCTACTGCATGATGCACCAAAATTCCTTTCACAGTTTTTAGGCTCCATCATCTGTTTCCTTTTCTTTATCCTTGTCAGGTCAATGTTCTTTAGACTGAATTTTCTTTAGATTGGATTTCCAAACCTCTGCAGAGTCGTCAGTTCTTTATTATCCTCCCTTGCAGTACTATTGAACATAAGCCTAGAATCCATGTCTTATTAGGAACTATAAAGATTCAAAAAATCACCCAACAGTGTAGCTATACTGTTATGCCAGAGGGTGTATAGCTCGCAGAAAGTGTGTTGTTGATATCATAAACCAACAAAGCTGTTGTTGAGCTATCATAAACCTTATTTATGTTGTCTTTCCCCTCATGCTCAACAAGGATGGAGTTAAATTCTAATGATGACTCAAACAACAGTTACCACGACCAGAGGCTATTCTTATTGCAAAGGCAGAGGGATGAGAATTGATTCAGTTGTATCTACTTAACATTTGTGCAAGGGGAAAAAAAGAATTGAAATAGGAAACTGTAAAACCAACAGAAACTGAGATATGTTAGACATTCACAATGGGATAAGTCAAGAGAAATAGAAAACTTTCTGTGTAGGGTGCTGACAGTCTTAGATTTCTAGAGCAGCTTTCTCATGGAATTTGGTGGTATTGCTCTGAGAAAGAGAGACATTAGAAGTAGACTGAGTTTTATCAGAAAATTATCCCTGCCTGTTCAATTTTTACACTGCAGAAAAAATGCCAGCTTGCAAAGCTCTGAACATTATTTGCCTGTTTTGTAAAACGGAGCAGCAATGCTACTTAAAAGAAACTCACTCAGCACATTTAAACAGTATCTTACTGAAGTAATGTAAGTGTCTACTCTACCTTAAAATATTACATCGTGTTTTAGTTAAACCATTATCAATGATAAGCAGATTTTTAATCAAGGAAATAAGGCATAGTTAATTATGTGCATGAATTGAGCTTTAAATTAGATATTATTAGCAGTGCTCATCACCTTCCAGCCCACAAACCAGGTGTGGCATCACAGTTCTTTCTTTAACTACTGCTTGCAGAGATTACAGCCAGAACCAGACTTAATCCAATTAGCAAACAGTGTCCTCATGTGAAAAGTGAGAAACTGCTGACAGTTGCAGTGACTGCCATTAGTGCTCTTCAGTTAAGAGAGTCTCTAATTACAGAGCCTGACATCCTCCAAGGTACTATGATAGCCTGAAGGTACACTGCAAAAAAAAAGTATATTATAGGCGTAAACAAGGTCTGCTAAAAAATAAACCACCAGTCTCTAAGACAGAAATGAAAATGTTGCAAAGTTTGAAACTGTAATTGCAAATGTGCTGTGGAATGATAAAATGTCTGATTTAAAGGAGGAAAATTAATAGTGTTATTTGATAGAGATAAATTTCTATGAAATATCTAAATTGTAACAAATCAATTTATTTTCCTGAACCTACAAGTGCATTTCTTTGCTGACCAGAAGTATTTGTTCTCAGCATGGCACATCTCTGGTACAAAATTTACAAGGGTTTTTTTTGTTGTTGTTGTTTTTTAGGCCTCACAGCTAAGCTTTAAGCTTATGAATTTCTGTGAAATAATATTGACTACTTTGATTTTTATGAGAAGTCCTCAATGCTTAAGCTGCACCTGCATGTGGCCTTTATAAATGTTCATCCATAGTGGTTGTGTGGCCCAGCCTACCATCTGTATTTCATGCTTGGTTAGCATTGTTTGCAACTTATGTTTTGTCCAAGATATATAATTTCTTCCAGATTGATTATATCTTGCATTTCATCTTCAGCTGTGACATTTTCTATGGTGAAAAATTCCAAATTTAAGAATTATTTCACTGTTTTCATTTATTTTACTCTTTCTTCCCTAAAAAACTTTACAAGAGTCCTTCTGTAAACTATTTGTCCAAAAAAGAAAATTTTGAGTGGTGCATAGGACAAGCTGAGGAGTAGGAGAAGTTCCAAGAAGAACAGATTTTTCAGGAAATATAATGGCCTGGTGTTGGGGGAAAAAAGAACAACGGCCCCTCAGCTAATAATAAGGTAACATGAGAACTGCTGAAGTTTGTTAAAATGAGTGTATTTTTTCCTAAATAAAATAAAATTTAAAAAAACCCTGAGACACATAAGCTCATTGTCTCCCTTTCCCCTTACGAAATTTTCTCTGACTGATACAGCTGTACTATGATCATTATTGCAGTGAGAGAGATGAAATAGTATTTTAGAAGTATAAAACATACTGCAGAGCATGAAGAGCACCAACACAAATGCTTATATTATCATAAAATGAAATACAAATACCTCTGGGTAGATAGGAAGCAACTGTTAGTAAGTCTAAAGCATATATACATATGCCCTTCTTGGAACTCATTAGCATAGTTTAGGTGTTTCATGGGCATATTCTCAAGTGATCCAGAGAATCACATAGAATTATTACCTAATCAAAATGCAAGATTCATTGATGTGTGATGTAATTAAGGAATTATGTTTGAATGTGTTCATTAAAATGGAATCGAAAACAGATGAGACCTAGGGTCAAGGTGCTTCGACAGCTAACTTTACCCTAAAGTCCAATATGATACAGAAGCAATTATTAGTTTAGCAATTTAATGAAAATTCATGAAGTCTGAAAAGGTTAATCAGTTCTTCTTATTGAACTAAATTCGCATGAAAAGAATGTCAGGTTTGAACAATGTTATGAGATACAAGCAGCACCCTGGCCAGGATTTTTTCCAAAACCCTGTGAAAATATTAACACAACACAGATCAGTTAGAATATCAGTTTGAAGAAAAAACAAGCAAAAATCATCACATGGAGATAATACAGTTTTCTTCCTAAGGAATGTTGCAATCATCAGTAGAAAGACCTCATGTTTTCTGTCATAATTTACACAGGTTTAATGGAATCTCAACCAGGGTTGCTTGAAGTTACCTAATAGTAGTGAAATTTTAGGCTTCACCTTTCTGAGTAATTTTCTGACCTGTTTATATTGTTGCAGATAATTGCTGGTAATTAGGCACTATCGTATAAATCCTCATTGGTTAGTAGCCCTGTATCTTGGGAAAACCCTCATTTTTGCAGAGATATGGTGTAAGGATTCGCTCCATTTAGCTACCTTCTAGTTTAAAAAAGTCAGACTTTGTGTAATGAAATGTTACCTATGTGAGCCATAATGGAGATCACTGTCATTGGCAATGTTAAGAGCAATTGCCGTTGGACTAATTGTCATTGGAATTATAAAATTGCAAGCTGATCTATTTGGATAGCATTACTTCTTATGTTGAAGTAACTCTTTCCACAAAAATAGCCTAGCATGCTGCTGTATAAATGGATGAAGACAATTCTACGTATCTTTGTCCAATATGAATCAGAGGCTCTGAACATGCAGACTATGGAAATTGGAAGGATCATTAACTCAGTCAATCAAATATGCTGACTGGTAAAGCAGAAGTTAAAAATCTATGAGGAAAATGGTAATATGAGATCTGGTGAATCTTCATCTCCCCTACACAGACCTCCATTTGTACTTTGTTTGATCCCACATGACCCTAAATGACTACTTGAGTATATTAACTCAGAATCAGTCGTCTTATGTGGATTCCAGACTGAATATTAGACACATTCAGTAGAAAAAAACAAGCTTAAATAATCTGCACCACATAGATGTACCACAGATGCTTCAAAATAGTAGAAAAAAAATTGCTGATGTTACTTTCACATTATAAGCTTAACACATTTTCATAAACACACATTGGCAGTGTCTGTCTGTGGGCAGCTGAGTTTTACTTGTAAAACAGCATGGTCATTGAAGGTCATTTCTGAAGTGTTGAAGGGGGAGACAAGTTGAAAGATTACATTGTGCATAAATGTTGTATTGGGCTAAGCACAGCTAAGCTGAGACTGCTGAGTTCCAACTGCATAATCAATCTTTCAAGTCAAGCAAAGGAACAGGGGAAGGAAGAGGAAGAGGAACGTCTTATAAGCAATTTTCTCTAGTTTGCTTCATCCTTAGCCTGTGGGCACCATGGGCCAAATTTGAGTACATTAGCATTTACATGGAAATGTCCTCTAGGAAATCAATCCTTCAGAAGCTAGAACAAAGATGTAGAGATCTCCATTTCTTTTCTTAACTATCCCATGGCCTCTGCAAACAAGGTTTCAGGATTTTATGAATGCTGTTTTCAATATTGTTCTAAGCAAACAGTACTGAAATGATTAAGAAAGAGCTGCACCTCAGGACTAAGTACAGCTGGCAACATTCACAGCAGTTTGCAGGGAGCCTAAGGTCATAGGAGGAACTGGGTTGGTACATAATCTCAGGATATAAAGGCTGTGACATTATTTGTGCCATTTCAACTCTCTGGTCAGTAAATGAGGACCATTCTACTGTCCATTCTGTCACCCCTCACAAGACTCCTTGGTCCAGGGTGAAGACTGAAAAGAAGGTAAGTCGGATACACAACACACTTTTTCATATGCTTCCTCTTACATGTACCTACTTCAAATCCCTATCCATGAAAGCAATGGGAACTGAGGTTTATATTCTCTTTTATGGTCACATAGAGTCAGCATTTCTTGAGCATGTAGACATTTAAAACTTCAGAAGGGAAATTAATTAGAATTGATGCCTACAGTAACTCCACTAAGTATATTTAAGCTCTTAGGTAGATGTCCCAAAATCCAAATTATGAATTAGCATTTCTTTTTGCAGATACAGAATCACAGAATCATATAATCATAATATGTTACATATTTTTGCTGTTGCTGTGTGTCTATATATTTTTTTTTAATGTACATTTTTAAAAAGGGGTGATATTAAGTTCTTTATCACCAACCATCAGGGCCAGGAGTTGGACTTGATGAACCTTCTGGATCTCATCCATCTAAGGATATTCTATGATTATCAACTCTGTTCCTCTCCTTTTCGCTCTCAGAGCTCTTCCCCGTCTTGCACACCAACTAAATTATTTAGGCTTTTTCTTGTTTTCCTAATATATATATTTATCGGAATTATGTTTTCCATTGTCAATTGAGACCAAAAGACTGCATTGCAGCACGGATATTTCACTGTAATCACAAATACCAGCAAATAATATCAGCAACTTGATATCATTCTATATTCGAGGCACTTACTGAGAAAAAAATATTCTGTATCAAAATAAGCAGAAAAATACAACCCTGTGAACAGAATTACTCACTGAAACATTCCCTTTTTACTGGAAAATAATTAGTAATGCAATTTTTTCAAATCTATTCCATTAATTTATGATATTACTATTTTTTTGAGAAAAGCAATGTTTATAGGGATAAACAGCAAGGCTAGGACTTCTGGGAATTATTATTTCTTATTGTGACTCTTCAGTAATTTCTCTTAGAGCAACCATATCATTATGCACAAAATGCGCTAACCTTGTGCATAGCTAGGTGCACATATTATTTCTATTTAAATGGAAGGATTAATCCTCAGAGTGAATGAATCCAGATTTTCGAGAGGTTTATCTGGTGAGTGTGGGTACTTGCATAGAGTATTAGTCTTTGAGAAGCACTGTGTGATCAAAAAGAATTCTCCCAAATCATTTCAATTTGAAGTGATTTTATTTGAATGATTTTTAACCCTACTATGAATCAGGCTCCTCTCTCATATGAGCCAATAATGAACATATGGTTACTGCCTGATGGGTTTTAAATCTTACAGAACACAGGTGATGGAAAAGAAATATCAGTTCTATTACCTAAAACTTTGTTACTCCTATTTTTTTGAAAATCTACATCATCCAGGCACAGAGAAAACAAAACAGCCAGAAATGATCAGCCATTAAACTCTGGGTGGACCAGACCCTCAGTTTTTTCACCTTCTGCATAGTTTTGTGCATTTTTCAAGTGTAGCCACTAAAAGAACAAGAGAAGCAGTTCTGGTCTTGAAGAGATACTTTTTATATGAGGAATCTTAATCACCTTGACCTACTTGTTCTTTTAGTATGGAAAATAAACCACAAATAAATGTCACTTCCTCTCATGTCAGAGATTTCAGTGGCAGCTTTTATTAAAAAACTCACCACCAAAACTGCCCAAATATAACCCTCCTGTGCCCAGCCTTGCCCTATTTACAGACAAGTTAAGTCCTCAGCAAAACTGAAAACTGGTGTGGGCTTAAATGCCACTTTTTTAGTAAAGTGTTATGCTTTCTATTCTAGCTAACTGCATCACATAGGAACTAGGATTCTGTTCTACAAAATTTCAGGAGAGAAAAAAAAAAGATCACTTAGTCTTATGAGGATATTTGTGGAAATTTTTATGCATTCAATATCAATAGTATTTATTAGATGTTTGAGATTTAGAGCCCTACTTAGAACGATTATATAGAACTGAAGCACTAATAACTAATAATAAAGTTGCTTGTCAGATTAGGTTTCAGTCAGATGAGGTTTGATTAATATACATTAATTTTGCTGAGTTTGACATTTGCCTGTCATTCCAGGGCTCTTAGGGAAATTCTCAGGCATGGAGTTAGCATTTTATTTTAAGTTAAAGAGTTATGAAGCAAAAGAAGTTTCTGTTGTTTTCATTACCCTAATCTGGCAAAATGATGTAATGAAAGCTTGTATAAGGTACACAGAATAGTAGAATCACACATCTTTGTTATTGAAAGCCACATCTGACTAGTATGTTCATTTAGAAATACCTTGCAGTACAAATATGGCAGTTTATTCATGGATGCAAAATCAGTGCAATTTATTTTTATCCCTTACCCTTCTGAAAGTTCATTAGAAGTCGGGCAGGCCCTATACTGGCAAAGACCACACTATCAGAACAGTTAAATCCTTCAAATATTTTTATGCAGTTAACTGAAGAGAAACATATTCTTCTATGTCAATGGCAACCATCCCTTACTCTTTTACTCAACCAAAGTTTTAGTGTGCTAAACTTCTCATATTTAGTGTTATAAGCTCCCTCACATTTGGTGAAAACTTTCATATGATTGTTTTATTCACAACTAAAGATTGAAAGATTAGGACAAACTCTCTACAGTGACAGACTGGGCTACATAGCTGAATTACAGAGGATGGTGACTGCCTCTCCTTGTACCATGACTCCTTCCTGCTTTTAGACAGGTGTTTCAAGTTGAAATTTTTTTTTCCCCTGGTGAGGTTTCCTTTTTTTGGCACTATTATCTCACTTTTACCTGTTTTATCTTTAAAATAAAGTATTTATATAGATTTTATATATCACTTCATCAACATACATCAGCCAGTAGAAAATATGTACACTTTTTGCCAAAATTATTTTTAAAAATCTCATTCGACTGAGTAAAGAAGGATTTAATGACTATGACAACAAAAGCACTTTGGTTTGTTTCACTTATTATTTTAACAATTAAAATATTGGTGTGTGTGTTCTTTTAACCTTTTTAGATACCTTTGAAAAAGACATTCAGTTACAAATAAACAATCAATTCAAATTACATTCAGCAATAATAATTTTCCTACTGACAAGTTTCAAGTCAATAGTAAAGATTAGTCTACACTTAGATCTCATTGACATTTTTCAGTATTACTTTAGAGGTGGAAGTGGAGGTCATTCTTAAAGAAAGCTCAGTGCTACTGCTGAAACTAGCACAAAAAGAATAGAGAAATTTCTTGAAGAACTGCTTAATGGTAACTGAAATCAGTGCTTATACTTCAGACCTTTAGTGGGAATAGAATCATCTCCAAAACCTACAATTCATTTCCAGTCCCACACCATCCTCCAATAATATAGTAATAATTACCTAAGTGCTTCATCCACTGATTTTTTTTCGCCTGTTTTTATACAAATTTGCAACTCTACTTTTCAGCCAAAGATTCAGAACTGCTGTGAAACTGGTATAAACCAACAGAATCAAGATAAAACCTGTTGTTACAATGCCTTTCCTACTAAGTAAAAACTAATATTCCTTGTCTCCTTTCCCCTCACCTTAATTCCTTTAATTTCCCTTGTTATTTTTTTAAAGATACCTCTTCAGCAAATAATCTTTCCCAGCATAAAATAAAATAAATTTCCAAATCTATTGCAAGTTTTTGCGACTTTTTTTATTCTAGTCTGTTTTAAAAGTTTGCAAGGTTTAACATATTTTTATATTTTCCCAAGGACACACAATCTATCCCACAAAAACAAGGTAGTGGAATAGCAAATCCCTGAAACTTAATGACTGCTTAATTTTTAAGGAATGTGACCAACTTTCCACTAAGTACATTCAACTTTCAGTTTCAACTCAAAAGGATCCAAATCAATATTGCAAAAAACTTCCATTTAAGCCATAATCAATGCTTGCCAATGCTGAATGAGCATCAATTATTAATAATGGATGTGGTTTGGGTTGTTTTACTCTTGTCTGCTTTTAAAGTATTATAAAGGGTTGTTCCTGTCAAGTGCATCCGTCACACAGGCATCACAGCTCTGAACATAAAAAAATGGAAGAGTAAAAATTACTGGCTAACCACAGACATGTCTGGCTGGGATCTAAAACTTTACCTTTTGTTAAATCTGAGTGCATGTGCCAAGGGAGAGAGGGAGTAAGACTTGCTTCAACACATGAAGAGATCACAAAAAGCAATGCCAGCATCCTGAAAGAGGTGTAAAGCAGCATGGCTTCACTTGCCTCAGTGACTACAGGTACATAGAAGAGGAGTACCTGCTTCTTGATTTTGAGGCTTCACGTTGCTTAGCAGTGCCATGATGTCAGGGACTTTAGGCGTGATCACTAAATAGAGCAGCATGAGAAACTTGTTACCTAGGTCAGCCAAGAAGAAGTGGAGGTTATTATGCAATATACCAAAAGGAGGCTTTGGCATCATTTTGCCTTCTGTAATCCAGCTCTCACTATACCTACCGAACTTAGCAGATCTGTACAGTAAAACAGTAATAGGAATGGAATTAATCTCATTTAGCTATCAATGTGTTAAGCATGTGGTCTCACATAATTTAGGCTCCTTTTACAGAAATAGAGAAGAATAACACCTAAAGGTGACACAACCCACTTTTGCTAGTCACCCACATTGTCATGGTATAAATTATCCCTACAGAGTTTTACTTTGTCCCTTAATTGAGAAACCATAAACAAGGGACGGTAAGAGCAAGCAAACTTCAAGGTTGCTAAATGTATTAGAATATGGTTTGATATAAGAAGAACTGAAAATTTGATACATAAAAGGAAACTAAGTAATTTACTCTATTAATGTTGAAATTGCTTTCAGAATATTTTAAAAATCGAAATCAGCCTTAGAGTTTTAGTTTTAAAATGCAGACTGACCCAGACCAGCATTCAGTTTTTCCTCCCAGACAGTCTGCCCCAGCATCCATAATCTCCCTTTTCCTTTTGCCTCCAACTTAGTCTCAAATTCTACTTTCCAGCACTATTGCAATATGCTTATCCTCTGGTCTTTCTCTTGACTCCATTCAGATTGATCATCCCTTTATCTTACATTGGTTGTACACTGACAAATGAATTAATGCAGGGTAGAAAAACTCAGCTGTAGACTTGCACTGTGGAAGCAAATGTACTGTTTGCTTAATGTGGTAACGCCAGAAAATTTTCCGTGATCTTATTATTCAAAGTAGCAGCTTAATTACATGGTATGAGCTTTTATATAGGCACTTTGATTATTTAATTATTCAAATAACAGCTGGAGAAGAGAATATTACTTTCTAAATTAGCTGCTTCTGCTTAATTCAATGTATTAGTTTTTGTTCTTGATGGGTTTCTGTAAACTGTGTTTCAGCGTGTTCTTCTCAACAGGGATACTGGTGCTATTCTAACTTCAAATGATGATCTGGATGCTATGTTGTTTTTGGTATATGAAAAGCATATGTGGTTGTTTTTCACAGGAAGCTTGTGACATATTGTATTTCACTTCGTTCTTTCAATATCATTCTGTCTGGAGTGGCTTCTTATTTCTTTCATTTAAGAATACCTGCAACATATCTATGTTCAGATTGTCCCCTGATCATAAACCAAAGAATTATTTATTTTTGTTTTAAGATTTTAAGTAGAAATATCAGATTTTATTGCAGTCTTTCAGATATTAGTAGATCAATTCAGAAGAATGATGAAAAGTAGGTAGCAAAAAAATTCCTTGTTCAGATTAACATGAGGAAGTTTTAATTAACAAATGCATTCAAGATTTGCTAGAAGACATCAACACAAAAATATAAACTTCAGACTAAATTAGGTCACTAAATTGGAATAACAACTCTTTTAGAAAGTGTTCTGTTCATTCATGTCTAAATTAGTTCTTAACAGGAACAGCTTTAATGATTATGAAAAAAATAGCTTTTTATCTCTAGCTTCTGTGGTTATGAAAAGATTTTTAAAATATGAAATAATCACAAAGCACTGCTGAGGACAAGAATAAGAATACCAGCAACAAAACCAAGAGGGTAAAAAAGAATTCAAATAATTTCTTAGCCTCTGAGCAAAAGCTTGAGTATCTATTCCTCTTCTCCTGCCTGGGTGACACCAGTGGCATGATTGCATAGAGCAGTGAGCAACATCACGGAGATGTGCAGCCTGGCCAAGCTGTGCCTGGGAAGCCAACGTGACACTCCTGAAGCACAACAGATACAAGTGCTTTGGCCATGAAGTTTGTCCACTTCCAGCACAGGTCCAGCAGGCCTGAAGCTCAACCGGGCTGTGTCCCCCCTACTGTCTGTTGCACCCAGGCTCCTGTGAAAGGGTTCATACTTTTTGTCTGGCCTGTTAGATGTTATGTCAATGGGAGGCTCTATCTCTCTCCCAAGCAGTGCATGCAATTTGGTTTGTTGGTGCTTTTTCCCACATTTTAAGTGAAGACAGTAAATGAAAACTATCCTACAAGATCCTTCGTTAGATATTTCTTAAAGAGGAAAGAAACCTAAGTGCAGTTATTATATACACAAGAAAAACACAGAAGGAATAAAAAATGAATAGTATTATTATCAGTCTTGTTGAGAAAATCCCAAAAATTTAAAGGGAGGATTTTAAATTAATTACAATTAAAAAGAAAAAAAAGAATGAACCTTTAAGTAGTAATAACCACAAGAAATAAAGGACAGGAAAATGAATCTAGTGATCATGATGGTGTTGTAATTGCATTGCCTGTCATGCTTAAATAAGACATAATTACCTACTGATAGGAGAACTCCGTAAGAGGCAAACCTGTATACATTAGAGTGGAATAAGAAAACAAAGATATCTATTTTTCTGGAAAAACTCCATTTTTCATACTTAATCACGCCTAATTTTAAGAGTAAAAATGCATCTGGATGCATTAAGTATTTAATGATTTAACCCTGCATGTTGTTTGATAGGAGTTGAGTATCATTTTTATCAGAAAAGTATCATTTTAATCTCCACTGTTCAGCTCAAGAAACAGCTCTCTTCTCTTGGAAAGACTATACATTTTGAGAGGTAAATTGTATATTTATGTACATTAGGTTTCTGATCAGAAATCTATGAAAGACTTTCTATTAGATTTATTTGATTTATAGATTAGATATAGATTTATTGATTTAATAGATTTATAACTGATTTATAATCAATTATTATATGTCTTGACTTGAGATATTATAATTGATTGTCTATTCCTTCTTTACCTGATATTGAGATGACCATGCCGAGTTAAGGTGGAAACTTATTCAGTCACTACAATGTAGACTGATCAAAAGAATTAATGTATTTTATTTGTGAATTAGAGCAATCTCTGTCACACTTCAGAACAATGTAACAAAGCAAAAGTAGAAAAGGAAAGAGGTCCTACAGAGTTTACATAATGTTCAATTATATTTTTTAACTGACTGTAATTAGCCTGAAAATATGGTTCTCTGCTTGTCACTGAACTGTCAGGGCTCCATAGCCTATCAAGTGTCACAAGTCTCATCAAGCGACCCTGAGGTGAGGTCAGTTGTTCAGAGCGTGGTGCTAACAACACCAAGGTCATGGGTTCAATCCCGTGTGGGCCATTCACTCAAGAGTTGGACTTGAAGGTCCTTCCAACTCAGATTATTCTATGAAGTATCAGACTAATCTAAAGGAATTTTTTTTTTGAAACAGGATGTTTGATTCTTAGAGAGTAAGGTCCTTTCAAAGTGTCAGATATGAATCCACACAAACAAATATAGTCAGATCTTGTCACAATAACCTGTTGGAAATGCAGAAAAAAAGCCAAAGAAGTGCATTTTGGTTTGACAAATACATTATTCTGAGACTGTAGGTCAATTTTAACTCCTTTTGGCCATATTTTTGCCAAATTTCTCTGTAATCCTGAATACCCTCATGACTGCTCATTTAAAACATGTTGCATAGGGTTTGGTAAACACCCTTCCTGGCTGACTTTGAGCTTGATTCAGTGAAAGACCAAGGGTAAGCTCCAGACAAACAGCAGTGGACTTTGGTTGAACTTAGGTGTCTTCTTCAAAACCACTTCTGGGCCATCCAACTTACCACTTAAAACATCTTCCTTGCTGAATTTATTTTTAAATTTTCTAACATTAAGAGCACGCATTTTTAGACAGTTTTCATATGGAAACATATGCACTATGTACCTGCTTCAGGCCTACTGCAGTGTTTAAATACATACATGCCTGTTTCACAGACATACAACCTCAGAGTAATACAGTCTGATAGAGCACTTTAAGGGCATTTTTGGCATACATTTCATTCAAAGAGATCTATAGAAAAGAAGCTGGAGTTCACTGGTTATTATGGTTCTACAAGAAGGCACTTAAACCCAATGACATTTTCACCCTGATAGAAAATAAGTTTTATTTCTTTTGTTGATGTACAGCTCTAATGGACCCATAGCTCTGAGGTCAAAAGAATAACAAACATTAGTAAGACTCAGCTAATCAATTCAGGTAGTACTGGTCTGTTTTCTACACTATTTATAGACATTAAATTAGAATTTCAAAAAGACAAAGACACACAAAACCGATTAAATCCAGTCAGAACCAACATCTAAATGAATACCAATTCATATGAGTATCTCACCCATTTGAGTTCTCTCAAAAAATTGGGAAACATTGGGAAATACGATAATCCAATAGCTAGAAAATTGCTGATGATCTTACCTTTTGTTCTTAAATTTGCTTTATTGTGAGCTTTGTCTTGATAAGATCACATGAAGATGTTATACCTATCTTTAACACAATATATATCCAGTCTTCAAGTTTTTTCAGAGTCTTCTTTCCCAATTTTCTAATGGAAATTTTTTAAAAATTTTCTCTAATTCATGCAACATAATTAGTGTTTTATCATACTGTAATGAAATTTTCTGTAGAAAATCAAGTTTTCTGTGACTTAAGGCAATATTAATGTTTTTACTAATCTTTCATCATTCTGGGTTTTGTTTTTTTACAAGATTTTATTGGTCTTAAAGAGTTTTTCTGTCCGTAGATCTTTTGTGGTTTACTTTTTTTTTTGCTACACTGTGGAAATGTGTTATTCTTACATGGGTGTTTAGGTTCCTCAGCTTTCATTTATCTCTTGGATATTTTCATCTTGCTTGTGATATCATTCCCTTAACCTCTCTGTTTTCTAAGATGTAACCTCAACATTTTTGAAGAATTTTGACTCAGGCTTCCTGCTTCAGGGGCATAAACCATTTTTTCTGAGGACGTACTGAGGCATCAATCTGTATTCATTAGTGTGCCTCACTGATGTCATGGATTTGGAGTAGAACTGACTGATTTTTTTTTCTATTGGATTTCTTAACATAGTTTTAAGTTCTAAATCCTACACTCTCAAATATATCCTTTCTGATATATACAATTTTCTTTGATCTTTTGAAATGTCCCTTGAAGTAATAATAAACCTTTCTTTTTTGAGGTTGTCAATGAAAAAAGTTGGTTTAGGGAGCTGGTTCACTGAACTCTGCTTTTTGCTTTGTAGCAATTTGAAACTAGATTCTCTATTAACACAGCCATAATTCAAGATGGACTTTTTTTTTCTCAAGTGCTTTTGTATTAATGATCTCAATTACTTTATGAGTAAAAGCTAATAGACCTTCAATGGGAAGTGTATGGCTTGCTAAGCCGGTTTCACCTATGCTTTATGAAGTCATAAATTGAGCAGAAAAGGATCAGTATTGCTGTTCTACTCTTATTCAATATTGTTCAGAGACACAGTAGCAGAGAATAGCTTGTTTTCCTCTACCTGCCAGAAATGGTTTTTGTGGTGGTTTCAGTACTGCTGCCTAGGAAGACATCCTATCTTCCTTTTGACCAGTGACATATACAGCACATTTCTTGTCCAAAAGTCACAATGGCATGCTTAGAATTGGATTTTACAGCCGCCCTGTGCTCAAATGTGATTACTGTTTTTTCTGTATAGCAGTATTCTGGAGAAGGCTATAGTTCTTTCTTTCTTCACCTTTCATCCTCAGCAATGATAGCAACAATAACTGCTGATAGTACACTATGACCAGTTGTGGTGGTTCAAAATATCTTATGTAAAATTGGATTTGAAAAGTCAGATTCTACATAAGACAAATAAAAAACCTAAACAATAAAACAAACCAACCTGAACAACAACAACAACAACAAAAAACACCACCAAACCTCCATATGTTATTCTTCACAATATGAGTACTACTCCATGCAAGAATTCATGTCCTGGCATTGTTGTGTCGAAGGATTTGAACAAGAAAACATAGTTAATTCCTTTTAGATGTGAATTCCCTTCTTTTTCTGGTTTTAGTTATACAGGATTTAGACAGCATAATTCTATGTATGCTTTTTTTAAAGGAAAGAAAACAGACCCAACAAAATAAGAATGAGTCAATAATTTGTTTAAACTAAAAAGACGAAAGTATAATCAGTGCTTTAAAAGTATGAATTGTTTCACTGCGTAAGTTGTCCAATTTGATGAAGTACCAGACCTAGGCCCCATTTTTCTGCACTGTGAAGTGAAACATTTTCGTTGTGTTTAAGGAACAAGTCTACCATAGATTTCCCTTGTGGAGAAGATGAGTTTTCAATGGAAGCTGAGTAATCTGTATTTATTGGATCTGGTATTCACCTACTTAAACTTCTTTGGGATATAGAATAAACCATAATCAAGATAAAGCACCAGTTAATTTATCCAGGAGATAGCCATCTCTAAAGCACTTTCTTCACAATCTTTGCCCGCTACATTGACCTTTGTAGAGGATACAATTAATCCTCTAATGTAACCGAGAGCAACAGCTAATATCCTGTCAATGCAGTCGGCGTTTAAAACTCTTTGCTTTCTCTGACATACATAAACATGTGTCTAAACTAGCAACGGCTTCATAACATTAGCCACTCTGGGGACAGGGAAGTCTTTCTATATGCAAAGTAAATTGCAGAACACATCAGCTTACAACAGGCATGCTGAATTTTTCTCTCAGTTTTAAAGATAGCGTCAGCTAAAAAAGTACTCTCTTTTATGTACAAAGAACTTCTTTGAATCTGTATTTCATTAATCAATTCTGTCAAAAAACATTTGGTGGCTGAATACTTGAGTTTCTGAGAGTTTAATTTAACTTGGCCTCATATTAAGAAGACAGAGGCTTCCTCTTTTCCAATAGTCAATCCTTCCTTAGAGTCTCTGTTTGGGAATTGAAAGTATTAGGAGTATGAAGTATCTTCCAAGCTTAGCTGCTTAGAAGCTAAGTATCTAGTTCGAAGCAGTCAGCCAGCTCCCTCTGTAGCTGGGAGGAAGAGATAAGTGTAAGCTAAAGCAGTGATATGAAAGCCGGAAAAATACAAAATCTAATTAATGGAGCTGTGGAAGTGACATAATGAAGAAGCTGGGAGTGTGATTGACAATCTGACAGAAAATAGACTAAAAAGCAGGATGTCTTTAGCCCATCAAAAATCTGTAAGAGTGTTCTCAAACACCTCTACTCAAACACCACCTACTATTGCAAGTAGGAAGATGCACAGAGCTAGTAGTGTGTGCATATGATATTTAAAGATATAGAGAATGAAATAAACATTTTTTTGCTACTAATTGCTACTGTTGCTAATGTTTGCATGGGTATGGATAAAGCAATATTAAAAAACTAAAAGTATGTCCAGACTGATAATCAGTTGTACAACATATGCTACAATAGAAGTGGATCAGTACAGCAATATTAGGAGAGATGGAGGACCTGGTGCCTCCAGAGAGACCGTTTGCCTCAGGGATCTGAGATCCGTCCATGTGAGAAAACTGCTGGGGGTCAGCAAGACAGATACAAAGGAGAGAATAGCAAATGGAAAAAAAAAGAAAAAACACTTCAGAAAGCTGGTTCATCCAGAGTAGCTGGGAAAATTACTCTTTGCAAGTGGTGGTCTCCCACTGAGTACAGACTGAGACTAATTAACCAGTTTCAATTAAAATATTCACTTTTGGTAAGTCTGTGTGCAACCCTTTCCAGGTGCACTGCAGTGAACCTTGGATGTCAGCAGAATTTGCATCAATGTGTGCATCAATGTGTGACATTAACCATGCAGATGAAGAAACAGCTTTAAACTGAAATAAACATTTAAGTCTGGCACACACATCTCTAATGATCACAATTAGTGCTGCAGGACAGATAGCTGGACCTTCAGTCACTAGCTATCTACAGATGGTGGTAGATAGGCAGAAAGAAACTGTGCTTTGAAGGAAACTAGAGACTTCATTTAATATTTTGGTCTTTTACACTGTACTACATGGAACTTACACTGAAGGTGAATTCATTATTCACACTTTCAATGCATAAAATCTAAACAGAAGGAAAGGAAAAGAGTATCATAACTTACCTTCTCTGAATATTAGGTATTTAATACATGTATTTTTATCAGATAGACAATAATTTGACTTTCACTTTATGATAGAATGTTTCCTGAGTTGCATAGACTTCTTTAAGCAGTGTATTTCCTTAATTACCTTTCAGTTCACTAACACCTCCATCATCCCAAAGCTGGTCCATCTGCTCTTCCTGATGTTACTTGTGCGATGAAGTGGAATAATTTGTTTCAAATAGGACTGCAGGGTAAATCATTTGTTGCGCTTCTATTGAATGTGAAGGCCAAATCTTAAAATCTCTGAATAAATTTAAATAAAAATAAACAAGTTCTTATCATTATTTGGATAGTCAGTGCAATTTCAAGACTTGATTAAAAAAAATCTCCCATCACTATCAGTAGGTTTTATGCAATGTTTGCCTTTCACTTTTTTATTTAACAAATACGGACTCTATAGGCTCTCAGATGTCAATGAAAAAAGAGCAATACTGTTCAATAGCGCAGCAAAGCTGAATATAGGTTTGTATATAAAATAACAGCAAAATCAATGGTTATGTTTCCAGGATAACATATTTTAAAAGACATAATATAAGCCATAAAAGAAATTGGTTTGTGTCTCATCTTTTGATATATCCCTTAATTTTAAACAAAAGGCAAGGAAAAAAGTTAACAGATTTTATTACTATCATATTTCCATAAGTTTTCTTAAAATTCATCCATCCTTGCATAAGTTCCCTACTGTGTTACTCCTGTTGTAGAATGATGTATTCTTGGACAATAAGCAGAGTTTTTCGGTAGCGAAATACTGGTGAAAGAGGCACTTTCAGTGGCATCTAATTTATATACCTCTGGACAGTTCTCAAGTATATGACAAGACAAGTTCCAGTATATGCCAACAGTGTCATTCCTGACAGCTTTCTTTTTTGTTGAATTTGACTTCTCCTTTGAAGTGTGCTAGCAGGGAACAGGGAAATTGAGCAAAACAAACTGAAAAATATTCCCTTAAATAATAACTTGAAAAAACTTGTGTTTGTAAATGAACAAAATTATACTAGTGTGGAGTAGTGATTCATAGGCTTGTCTTTATAACAAAACTCAAGTGATGTAGAGATGGGCTCTTAGCTGTCTTGGTTGTGCAGGTGAGTTTGGTTCAGATGAAGTTCCTATTCTTCCATAGTGTTCAGGCAGGAAGTGACTAATCTGAATGACTAGATCAGATTTATATGCACACTTTATGTAAATAGCTAGATGATATGCAGCCTACTCCAAAACACTTACATACAGCACTCATTTTCCTAGTGTCCATTTTAATTTGCATCTATAAAGAGGAAATAATGAGTAATGAATCCTGTTATGTTAGATGGTTAAAGACTCTTCTTCATAAACATGAATGATCACAGAGACATGATGGTGGGAAACAAATCCTCAATACCTCAGTCAGGAAAAGGAGCCGCTGCTCCAGCCCCAGGGATGTTGTAGGGGTGGTCAGGTCCAGTGGGACAGGGGTCATCCAGCAGCAGGAATCAGTGGGGACACTCTCTGTGTCACCCCACAGAAAAAGAGCTTTGCCAAGGGCTACAGAGCTTGCTGAGGGAAGCAGAGAAGAGTATTTGAGGATCAAAAAGTAGGTGTTATGGGACATTTACATATGGAAAAGGAAAGGTAAAGATGTTTGAGTGAGGAGAAAGCGTATTTCTTGTGTTCACACTGTCTCCCAAGCTAGTTGTCAAAACTTCTCTACTAATGTGCACATTTCCCAGGAGGATACATCCCAATCTCCTTGACAGTTTCATTTTTTAATGAAGACTATTCCTCAGCTCTGCAAAAAAGAAATAGGGTTGACCTAAGCCATCTTCCACCTTTCCAGATAGGGAGTAATATCTATCCTGTCATCTTTCTGCCCTCTAGTTCATAGAACTGTTAAAGTTGGAAAAGACCTCAAAGACCATCAGATCCAGCCTAGTCCCACTGTGTTCACCACAAAACCATGTCCACAAATGTCACATCTACATATTTTATGAGCACTTCCAGGTAGTGAGCCCATCACTTTCAGGAGCAGATTGTTCCAATGCTTGATAATCCTTTTCATAGACAAAATTTTCGTAATACCCTATTTAAACCTCTCCTGATCCAAAGTGATGTGATTTCCTTGTTGTGTCTGTGCTTTCCTGGAAGAAGAAGCCACCCCTACCTCACCCCAAACATCTTTCAGGCAGTCACTTTTCCAAGCTAAACAACCCCAGCTCCCTTAGCTGCTCCTCATAGAACTTGTGCTCCAGAACCTTCACCAGCTTTGTGGCCCTTCTCTGGACTTGCTTTAGCACCAAAATGCGCTTTTAGCGAGAAACCCTAAACTGAACCCATGATTCAAGGTGCAGCCTCACCAATGTACAGGGGAACAATCACTACCCCTGTCCTTCTGGCCTCAATATTTCTGATTAAAACCCAGATGCCATTGGCATTTTCGACCACCTGGGTACATGCTGCCACATATTCAGCTGCCTGTTGACCAGCATCCCCAGGTACTTTTCCACTGAGCTGCTTTCCAGCCACTCTGCCCCAGCCTGTAGTGCTGCTTGAGATTACTGTGACCCAAGAGCAGGACCTGGCACTGGGCCTTGGTGAATCATTGGCTTCAGCCCAACGATCCAGGGGCTTCCTGCCTTCCAGCAAATCCACACTCCCACTGAGCTTGATGTTGACTGAGAAATTACTGAGGGTGCACTTGATCCCCTCGTCCAGCTCATTAATAAAGATATTAAACAGAGCTGACCCTGGCACTGAGCTTTGGGGAACCCCATGAGGGAACAGCCCCCCGCTGAATTTAACTCCATTCACCAGCAGTCTCTGGGCCAGGCCATCCAACCGGTTTTTAACCCGGTAAAGAGTGCACCTGTCCGGGCCACAAGCAGCCAGTTTCTCCATGAGAATGGCTGCGGGAAACACTGTCAAAGGCTTAAAAAAATCTAGGTAGAGAATATCCACAGGCTTTCCTTCATCTACTAAGCCTCACCACTCACCTATTTCAGTTTATTATGCAGGACTCCATAGGCAGAAATGCCGTGGAGACAGGACACATTTTTGCATTAATCAGATCTTTATATTCTCCTGGAGTTTAATGGTTTCAGTCAGAGTTTATAAGGTTACATTCAGCTCAGGTGAAGCAAAGGAGAAAATACGTTCAGTATTAATCTGTGTCACCTAGACTTTGAAGAAATTCACACGGTCTTAGAAAAAACACACTAACAGCATCTACTTCTTTACAGAATTCCTTTTGTGTTATGTTGCTGGACGTTTTTTCAGTCACTTAATATACTGTGAATACCCTGACCATTAGCTGCAAGATTGCAACTAAGTGTTTTAAACATACATTAAATTTTAAGCTCTGAACTACTGTGAAGCATCCTTTTAAATGATAAAAGCATGAAACTCCGTGTAGGAAAGTAAAAGAGCTCAAGGTAAGAGTAGCTACCTTTCTAAAACTGGAAAATACAAGAATTCACAGAGTTGAATCTTGGCTTTAATTTCACCAGGGAGCAAGTTCACAACTTTCCAACCTGACACTTCACACTGCCAAAACTACCACATGGGCTTTCTGAGAAGTATCAAAAAGAAAGAGAGGAAGAGAAAAAAAATAATAAAGTTTTTAGTTAGGAGGTAAATGTGCCCTCTGACCTGAGTGGTTAGCAAAGGAAACTTGAGGTTGCTGTGGTTACGAAAAACTGGTAACGGAGTTTTTATTTCCTTAGAAAGAATTCCTAGAGAGGTATTCTCTGAGCCTGCACTTTGGCACACAGTAGAAACACAGATTGAGAGTTATTAGCAAAGAGACCTTCAGAAAATATTTCCTTCACAAACCAGCTGTTATGAAGACTGAATGTTTCACATCTGAGAAAGTTCAAATATGTTTGTAGTATGCATAACAATTTGAAAATTGCTTAATTATCCTAAAACCCACCAGAAAATTCGAATCAGTCAAGAAGAAAAACAAAACAAACCAAAAGGACAGAACCATATTCATTTAAATGAAATTTTACATCGATAAAGAAAGACTCAGTTCTTACTGTTTATCTTTATATGCATAACTGCAGCACTTCGTTGATTATTCCTGTCTTTAGACTCTGCAGTTCTCATGTGCTTCAGCAAACCTGTGTTGCATTCTGTCACGATGACATTTCCTTGCCACATCCCATTAGACACATTGTGATGCCTAGAGCTTGTGCTGAATGCAGAGCGGCTCCATATGATCCTTCTGCCATGCTAGAGATTTGGGGAGCTGGATCAGGTGACAGTTCTGTACTGCTGAGTGAGGTGAGCCCTGGACTGCTCATAGGTTTTCATCTTAGTGAGACTTTTAGGTATTCCAAAGACATCCCAGGAACAATCTTGGTCGCACACACTGTGGGCAGTGAGAAGAAGAAACAACAAAATAAAATGTGACATCGTAATATACCCCTAAATTCCTGTGACTTGTAAGTCAGATTTTGCACTGAACACATTGAGTCTTGGCTGTGAAGCCACCTATCTACTAATAAGTACAAAGGAAATAGATTTATAACACTTTCTGATGTTAATACTTTAGCACTTCTGGGGAAATAGTACCTAGTCTCCAGAACATGGCTGATATGGTTGTATTTGGTTGAAGGTTGGACTTAATGATCTTGGAGATCTTTTAATCTTTTCCATTCATAATGATTCTGTGATTCTAATACTGTACCTATTCTAATATGCAATTCCAATCTTCCATATTCCAATATTCTAATACTGCATTGAGTATTGGTACACTAGACTTCATTGTATCTTTCTGTATCCTGATTCACATATAATTTCTGTGTATTTCAATTTAAATTTAAATATTTAACAATGTAACTTTACACTGTCTATTTTCCACGTATATACATGTGCACTATCAAATAAGGGGTGACACCAATGGGAGGAGATTCAACAAGACCAGGTGCCAGGTCCTGCACTTTGGCCACAACAATCTCATGCAGTGTTACAGGCTGGGAGTTGAGGGAAAACTGCTCAACAGAGAAGGATCTGGGAATGCTGGTTGAAAGCGGCTGAACAGTAGCCTGCATGTGCCCAGGTGGTCAAGAAGGCCAATGACATTCTGCCCTGTATTAGCAACAGTGAGGCCAGGAGGACCAGGGCAGTGATTGTCCCTCTGTACTTGGCACAGGTGAGGCCACACCTCAAATGCTGTGTTTATTTCTGGGCCCCTCACTGCAGGAAGGACATTGAGGAGCTGGAGGGAATCCAGCTGGTGAAGAGTTTGGAACACAAGTCCAGACTGTGAGGGGTGGCTCAGGGCACTGGGGTTATTTAGCCTGGAGAAAAGGAGGTTTGTTACTTTTTACAATTACCTGAAACGAAGATGCAGCCAGGTGGGCGTCAACATCTTGTCCCAAGAAACCGCTAGAGGATAAGAAGATATAGCTGCACCTGAGGAGGGTTAGATTGGACATTAGGAGGAATTTCTTCACAGAAAGTGTGAGCAGACATTGGAATGGGCTGCCCAGTGTGGTGGTGGAGGCACCATCCCAGGAGGTGTTTAGGAAAGACTGGACATGGCACATAGTGCCATGGTCTAGTTGACATGGTAATGCTGTTCAGTCATAGATTGGCCTTGATCTCAGAGGTTTATCTCAATCTAATTGTATCTGTGATTCTGTGATTCCCTGAAGGGCATTTAAAATTATGGTATATAGAAGGAAACTGACATTCAAATACAAAGTCCTTGTGATGCAAATCAAATTTTGTATTGATCTTTCATCAGGGTGAAACATGTAAATGTTTTATTCACATGTGTTGTATACCTCAGCTGGCTGTGGTATGAAGTTCTGTGCAAAGGCAAACGACACATTTGATCTTATATTTTATTCTGTTATCTTGGTTTCCATACCAGAAACCACAATCTGGTAAACTTACTGCTGCATATTATAAATTATAATGGAACAGAATTTCTCATTAATTTTCTACAGGATGAACCATTTACCTAAAAAATTAATAAAATTTGTCATCATTCTCTCTCTGAGTCAAAAACTCAGTATAATATACCTGAACTGAAATTTTTTTCTAATACTTTGAAAATGGCAACATGATCTTGGTTTGGTTTTTTCTTCCTTTTTTCTTTTTTTTTTTCTTTTGCAGAAATAGCATGGATGCACAGTACCTAAAAATGTCGCTAAAAGCACAAGCTGATTCAGAAAATCCAATCAGAAATTTTGCAACTGCTTCTACTTGATTTGGATCAAAAAATAACTTTACAAAGACAAATAAAGGGTTTATGGCTGGCTTTCTATTTTTCCCTAGAAAATCAGAAAACCTTGCATTTACTGTTTCATGGGACAAATTCATTCATAAATAATTTCTACAGCCAAAATAGATCAGAATTTTAAAACAGAACATTTAATATACAATTTTTTATTTATAAATCTGAAGTATGCTGGAAATGATAGATGCCAGATACATAAATTAATCTTGCCAGAAAAATTCCTGAGGCTTATCTTTTGAAACAGAGAAGAAATAGATACCATATCACACACAAAGACCTTGTGCTTCTAGATGTCCTCACTAGTGTACTTACATTTTAGTTATGTTAAACCGAAGTCTGATGATGCAAAACTAGTTTCTTTCTACAGACCTCTAAATAGAAACCAAATGGGAAAAGGCCAGAGAATTGCACTGTCTTTTATCAATGTAGTTTACACTGCCTTTTTTCCTCCTTATATTTTAACTGCTATCTAATCCATTCCTAAACGCTACACCTATTTGCTAAAGCTAAAATTCTAGGGGAAGCAGAGTCAATGCCAGCCCTCCTTGCCCTTGCTTAATCTTGTATGCTGCACAGCCATACAACAGCACAAGTAGGTGGGTAGGTGGGAGATCTGGTCTGAGGAATACATCATAGTAGAAACCACCTCAGCATATCTTCCAGTTCATGTTTTCAGCTTCTCTTATTTTTCATTCATACTATGTTGCAGATGCCAAACATGCTTACTCTTATGAGACAGAATATGCAAAATGTAACATTAATTCACTACCAAACTGAAAGATTTATAAAACATTTGATGGAGAGATAGTGGAGCACATGTACTTACATTGAGGAAGTTATCCCAAAGTACAGGACAGTTGACATGGAATTTAAAGATCTTACTAAATGCTATAAAGGTCATGTTATCAGTGGCTTCATGAACATTTGCAAAGACATGCCTGGGTAAGGTATCTGTCTCAATTAGACAGTGGAACTACTTTACACCTATCAAGCTTAATGTTAATCAAATATGTTTTGGCAGACGGGGGCCATGATCTGCTATGTGAGGAGATGAAACTAGGTGTTGTACTGAAGGAACCTCTCATGTAACTTTAACTCACAGCTACATTGCTGAAATAAACTTATAACTGCCTATGAAGAATTCAGGTAGTACACTGTTGAAAACCCTGTGGCTAAAAGAAAATTGATATTTTTTTCTTGGGGAAAAGATTTGTATGCAATGGTATGCAATAAATATGACACAGAACCATGCCCTAAACAAAAGAAAAAGAACATATTTGATAGCCATTCATTATTTCAAGTGTTGTTAGTTCATTGAATTAGCTACAAGACCTTTAGGAAAAAAGCAACATTTTGTTTTCCAAAAAGGAATATGAGAATTTAAAACAATCTTAATTTTGTTCACCTTAATCCTGCATTTTCAGAGCTTCTTGAGTTAGATTTTGTAGCCTAATAATGTACTCAAACTTACCTTTCTGTTACATATTAAATGTAGGATGGGATTTGATGGTGTAATTTCCTAACAATCAATTTGCAGATTGCACACAATAAAGGATCTCTAAATATTTTATTATTCCTTAATAATCTAAGCACAGTATAAACTTGATTCTCATATTGATTCTTGACAATTTAATATTTCAGTTAATAATGAATGTGACAGGCTTAAAATATTCATGCATTAATACAACAGGAAATATTAATGCATTGGCCTATTTGACCAGTGCATTGAAACATTAAAGTTGAAATTTAGTAATGGATACATGAATATTTTATTCTATTGTATGAAGCATGTCATAATTATACAAAATTTGGGCTTTATAATTTAGTGATCAATTGAATTCTATCTTTTTGATATTTTCTATGTTAGTGGTATAAAAATTGATTCTGAACATCAGTTCTGATGTTCTCTTCAGAATAAAATTTGATCATTTAACTTTTAATAAGATCGAGCTGCACATATATGTAAAATGGAATTCCATATCTGCATAACAAATATATGATGAAATTCCAAAACAATCTGAGCAAATTAAAATATGTAGCTAGATTATTATGAAGTGCTGTATTTAAAGATTAGGTGCCAAAATAAATACATAAACACACAAATAAACAAATATAATCCATTGATAGTATTCAATTTTGTCCTGAGTGTTGCTTCGTATGAGTATCTCTGCGGAGTTATAATTTTTTTTTTTTGGAAAGTCATGTCATATTAGTTACTGATAGCAATATTAAGCATGTCTTAAAAAGTCTGCTGATTAGAAATGGTCTTCTGAGTTGCACTTGGTCTTCATCAGGGACTGATCAAATACAGAAACTTTTCTGTGTCGGCAATTTTTTCTTAAGGCCTGAATTATTTATTTTTTCCCCTATGGAATAGAATCCTGCATGTTATTATTCTCCTTTGTGTTTTTCCTAAAGTAACCAAATCAGGCATCTTTTTCAGTAATGGTAACATACGATCTATTCATGCTTGATAAGCAGGTGAAAAAATGTAAGCTAATCCCTTTTAAATCTTGAGGGTTCCTGTTAGATGTCATTTTTATATTTTTTATTATTAATTCTCAGAATTCTTTATGTAGAAAGTAATTTAATTGTTTTATTTCCATCATCTTATTTAACACTTCACGTTTTCCTGTATTTTGGAATAAAATATTTAATGAGTATAATATTTACAAATAATATTTCTGCAGTTATGTAGTGTTGCTTTTCACTTGCTTTGGCATTCTTTTATCGTGTGTCAAATACATAATATTCCGCTTTCCACTTAAGAATCATCTTGAAAAGAAGAAACAATATCTATTCCTAAAAACATAACTAACATCCTTGGCTAGATTCAAAAATTTATATACAATTCATATGCATATGAATTTACGTATATATTTCTAAACATACCTGAAGTAAATATATAGGTATTATTACATGTATGTTCATGAAGGGGGAAGTGTGCTTAACTAATGTGATTGCCTTCTGAAATGCGAAAACTGGATGGATGGATGGATGGGAAAGAGCAGTAATTTCACTGACGACACAAACCAGGAAACCTTTCTCAACATCCCAGAGGTGTGTGCAGCCTGGCAGAAAGACCTCAACAGGTTGGAGAGATGGGCAGAGAGGAACTGTCTGAAATTCAGCAAAGGAAAATGCAAAATCCTGCACCTGGGGAAAAATAACCCTCTGCATCAGAATAGGCTTGGGCTGACAGGCTGGGCAGCAGCTCTGTGGAGAAGGGCCTGGCTATGCTGGTCGACAGCAAGCTGTCCATGAGCCAGCAGTGCCCTTGTGGCCAGGAAGGCCAATGGAATCCTGGGCTGCATTGGGAAGAGCACTGCCAGCAGGCCCAGAGAGATGATCTTGCCCCTCTACTCAGCCCTGCTGAGGCACATCTGGAGTGCTGTGTCCAGTTCTGGGCTCCTCAGTGCAAGAGAGACATGGAGCTGCTGGAGTGGGTCCCACAGAGGGTGACAAAGATGGTCAGAGGAATGGTGCATCTCTCTTATGAGAAAAGCTGAGGGAGTTGCACCTGTTCAATCTTGAGAAGAAACAACTGAGAGGTGACCTCACCAATGTCAAGAGGATGGAGCCAGGCTCTTCTCCTACCATGACAGTGTATTGTGTTGCACAATGTGTTACATTTATACAGTTATTACAAATAAAACTACTGAATACACTACATGCAGTGTATTAATTTATTGTAGAAACTTGAGTCAAACATCAAATACATTTTTGGAGCCAAATAGATAAACTTCAATAAGAAGTTTGTACAATCCTAGAAATCTATAATTATTTCTGAAAAATTTGATCCCCATATGATAAAATTAGCTTCTCGTTAGTTTACTATTGCAGTACTTCTGCTTCTAAGATATTATTGATCAGTGCAACTATAAGAAACTTTATTGATATGGATTTCCACGGTAAAAAAATATTCTTCTAGCTGTTATTATTTCATATCAAGATCTCTCTCTGCAGATAGAGTGCAATTGTGGAAAGAAATCTCTCCGTTGTGCATTTTGACAACACTGCCTTTTAAAAGAAATCATAAAAGTATCTATTTCAAATGGACCATGTCTGGAATTATTCTTAAAATAAATATATTTACTAAATACAAGCACTTCAGCTTTTGTTTGTTTCTTTTTATAGAAGCAATAAAAAACTGCTAAACAAAAATATTTTTAGTTAGGTTTTTACTTTTTTAGCTGATACATGTTTCAATGTAATATGTTCCCCTCAAAAACAGGCAATACTTGCATAACTGAGCAGTTTTTCACATCCAAATCCCCACTGATACCTGTGGCCAAAGAAGTGCAAGAATAAACTACAGAAGCCCATCTCAGGTAGTTGGGTGTAATTTCTCCATGTTTTTCTCAGATTTAGAACAGCTTGTATAGCAACAGAATATCAGGTTCAATATTCATAGTTATTTGAGATTCATTATTCCTGACCAGGGCATTCAGAATATTAGATAATCTAGTTATATCTACCTATTTATTGGATATGGCTTGCTGCATCTTTTGAAGGTTTCTGGGATGAAGGAAGAAAGTGGGATTTGGGAAAATGAAAAGAAAAAGGATTTCTGCATCCACATGTAGTTTTCTAATGGAAAAACAGCAAAATGTTGAACATAATGAACAAAGTTGTAAAAAGATGAGCCAAGATATTAAATATATCAAGAATTTCAGGTCAATAGTATTTTTTAAATAATATATATTTCCAAGGTTACCAAAAATTTCTCTTGTTCACTTTGCATGAAACCATGTAGTTTCAAAAGGCCACATTGGTTGCTGATACACACTGTGAGAGAACCACGGAAGATCAAGAACCCTCACTTGTTTGGCTAATTGTCAGGAGTGACATTTACTGACATTTGCTACTGGAGTGTGGATTTTCCGTACTATCATCTCATGGTACCAGCCCTAAATAAAATCACATATACCATGCAGCTCACTATGAAATCTGCTGTGTAGTGTGCAACTTAAAACTCTTGTGCTGATGAATGTGCAAGAATGGTTCAATATCTGGGTTTATTGCTTGTTGAGGTCTTGGAAACAGGACCTATTGTATTCTGACGTTTATTCTGATCTCTGTTTTCACTGCAGCTGAATATTAGCACAAAAAGAAATATTTCTCAAAAGCAAATAGAAATCACATCTGCTTTATTTCATGAAGATTCTTTCCTATGTTAGATAACAGCTATGCGGATGTACAGTTTCATCCAAGATCTTCATATTAGATATTGCTATTATCAAAGGAGATTGTGGTGTGATGATGTGTGCAACCTCACATTTGAAACTCTCCCTGTGATGTTTTTCATATTTGAACAGTTGTGATAGAGTTTTCTGTCCTCCAAAGCCTGAACAGGAGATCTGTATTGAGACTTTTAGTACAGATTTATTGACCATTCAATAACTTTAAAAATGTTAGTAGCCTTTTTCTGGAGTACAAAAGAAGCTGTCAATAAGTATGCAGGCACTTAACCCTAATCAATATTCTGTTCTGTAACAAATATTTTCATTTGCTGGGGTAGGCAAGATTAGTGTCTCAATATGTGTTCTTTGAATCATATAAACATGTAAATTTATAACTTCATGTGCTAGATCAGTGAGAATAATTCATGATTTTAATTGTCTTTTCATTGTATTTGTGCTTTGCAGATGATAGGGACTCTCCACTCCTCTCTATTGTTTAACCCAGCACTGACTCCCAGACCCAGAGTATTGAGGAATACTGTGCTATTCGTTATATGGAATAGTTTTTAGATGTTGACTTCCTAATAAAAATACAAAGTTTTTTAAATACCAAATCCTTGTGTTCCTATTCCCAAAGAATAATGTGCCATCAATCACAGAATTTCTGACAGACACTTTCTGTGGTGGGATACTTTTTGCTGTACATCACCAATTACACGGTTCAGAAGAATTTAGCAGAGATTCCTGTTGCATTACATAGAAGAGCCCAACACAGCTTCAAATGTGGTACACTTAGAGCATTTTCCAAATGTAACATATGAAGTTTGTAATTTTGCAGCCTTAGCGAGATGTGAACAAAAATTTTGCGCAGGCAATAATGCTCTTCATAGAAGGGATTATATGTCTGCATAAATCTTTGTAAAAGCCCATTAGTGGTATTTTCAGAAATAATCTAAGTAGAAAAGCATCTAGACTAAGTGGAAATATTAGTCCAGTTATGTCTAAAAATTATTCTATTGATCATGAGCCAACATTGAGCAATACAATGATAATGCCATCACATTGGGATGAGAATTTTTTTGGGGCAGGCTATCCAAGAGTTTATGGAAATAAAGTCATTAATTCCATTTAATTTTGCTGATGTCTTGCACATGCCAATTCTTTTTTTCACCTTATTTTAAATAAGAATAAGGAACCAGAACAGCGAGGCACGCCATTCTAGGACATGGAATAATTATTTTCTGATACATTGTGATGCAGATCTTTATGCTAGACTTTAATACATAAAACTTATTCTGAAGTAAAAAGTTTTGGGAACCTCATTTCAACAGTTTGGCTGTTTTAAACAGCAAAGAAGAAATAGGGCAGGAACTGTGTGAGATGTGACATATCTTTAGAAATTTTCTCCATAAAATCATCAACTTTAGAGGAATTGTTACCTCTTATCTGCGTCACCATCAAGAGGCAATGTGATAGGAGACCAAATAATTAAAAGGGCTAGACACTTCAAATAAGTCAGTGATAAATTGAAGATATCAAATAATGTAGCAACTAGGTGTATAGTGAATCAATGTTTTCTACAGTGGAATTTATTAGGCAGAAGAAAGTTTCTTCCAGAGAAGATTTCTTTGGGGACTCCGATTTGAGGGAGTTTTCTATGACTGTAGTAAAAGGGTCCAAAACAATCAATGAGGCTGAATCAGACTAAGAGATTTCTGGGATGCTTGAGAGTGTTCCTGACATAGCAGGATCACAGTAAGACACTGGAGACTACCTAGTCCACACTCCTGATCTGTGCAGGACAGTCTCCAGTTCTAGACTTTTCTATGGCTTTGTCTAAGTAAATGTTAACGTCTCTAAGAATGGAGTTCCATAGCCTTTTTGTGAAATCTCAGTACACTCTGCACTAATGTACAAGGGAAGACTACAATCTTAATGTCCAGTCGAAGCTTCCTGAGACACTGTGGCTCTCACCTCTTGTTGTATTACCTTTGACAACCAGAAAGAGTCTGCCTGCCTCAGTCCCAGAGCAGGCTGCTATTGAATAGTGAATTAGACACTGCACTGCTGAACTAATAAAACTCATAATTCCTTAACCCCTTCCCATAGATCCCTTCCCTTCTGCTCCCCCCCAGAATAGCAGCCTTGTCTCCATTTTCCCACAGACCTCTGGGGATTCAAAACTGGACACAGCATTCAATGCTCCGCCTTACTAGCTCTGAGCAGAGAGAGATAACTCCACTGTATCTGCTAGTCGTGCTGATTCTGTTGTAGCTTAGTGACAGGTTTTGCTTGCATGCTGTGGAAGTGCATTGTTGAATACAAATTCAGCCTGCATTCACTGTAATCCCCAGGTCCTTTCCAGCAAGACTGCTGGCCTGCCCATCGCATTCTCATTTGTACTGATGCCCTGAGTTGTTCTGCTTTGTGTGTGTTTGAAGGGAGCATGAGGATATGAACAGCAAGAACTGTACCAACGTCTGCCACTTACAAGAGTCAGTCTCTTTAGATGGTATGTGAACTGTTTAATTTCATAGCTTCCTAAAAAGCTTAATAATTAATTTTCTGTGAATAGGAAAACCTAATTAATTCAGAGTCCAAGATCATCAACTGAAGCAATATATAAAGATAAGTATCAAAGATTCTTCATTTCATCTGTATCAGTGATGTATTTAGATCGAGTTAAGACAGAGAACACTACCATAATCCAAAAGCAGCAGCAACCAGCAACAGAAGTTTGTTTTGTAAGGGCAAAGAGTATTGTCACTTTTTGATACTAACCCTCTCTCATGAGCACTTAACAATAAGCAAATGAAAAATATATCTGGTCACAATCTGGACATTTCCTCTTATGTAGAGCACAGTTCTTTAAAAAGGAACCCCATTAATACTTTTGTTGTGAAATGTAGGATATTTTATGCAGCTCTTTTCAGATGTTTCAGCAGAAAAAAGTTAATAAAAAAATATATGTTAAAGTCTTTAAAATCACAGCTGTCCAGCTCACTAGAACCATACTTTTTAAACCCCACTTTGTAAACTCTATAGTAATTAAGAAACCCCACACCCATATATATTTCAATCAGGCAAAATTTTTATAATTAAAATATTAATATTTGTTATTATTTCAGTCAATATAATCAATATTTTCATAGACAGAAATTAAATTCTTTGTCAAAAATCTAATTTCCAAAACATCCAAATTATATAATTTTTTGTCTTGTTTGCTTTAAAAGCAGTTTGACTTGCTTCTAAAATATAATAATTCATACTGTGGCATATATTTTTCATTTTTTTTAAAAAAAGCATTGAGAGAATAAATTTTATGTACATTCTGATTTCTCAAAATAAAGTACATTTCTTCTTCTTTAAATCAGGTATGTGGTACACTATTACAATTATATCTTAAAAATTACAATTGGATTTTTTGTATGAATGTCTCCATATACTGCTAAAACATACATTTTGCTAGAACAAGAAAATATGAAAAATAAGGTGCTGTCTGAATTCCAAAGATTTATCTTTGTATTACAGAATTTTAATCTGCAATCAAGAATTAAACAGGGAATATATATAAGTGACATCAGCATAAAAGTAAATAAATAATGTGGAAAGCAATGCAACAGTAAATGTGGCAGAATGGAGTCCTTCCTCTCACTCACCTTCACTTTTCAGAACTAAGCTCTCCTAATGACAGCATGCAAGGAATTACTTCTTGAAGCTAATTGCAGGTCAGAGATTCAGATATTATAGCTGTATTAGAGTACAGCACTATGCCCTTATTTAGCTCTTATTCTCCAGCTTTCCATCTGTTCCTTTTCTTTTCCAATGCTTTCTTGGATTCTCTGATGGGATTTCAAAGAAAGTGGATTCATTGCTCCTCAAGGACAGAATTTACATGTTACTTTATTGATGAACAGTTTAAGAGTCCTCTTGGGTGCCACTGGGTATCAATTACAATGCTTGCAAGGACCTGGCATGAATTTACTCACGATTAATGAGATGTCAGCAAACTTGAAAGAAATGCATTGATGTCCAATAGCAAAGTAATCAGACCCTCACAAGGCCAGGTAATATGAACATCTTTAGAGAGGTCTCATCTATCTTAAGTGTCATGGATAGGTTCAGCGCACTTCACAAAGGGAAAGGATTCTGCATGATAGAAGGACAATACTGGGACCATCCAAATGCTAAATTAAATGAAAATATAGTGTATGTATAAAAGGAAAACCTAACTTTTGAGATATGCCTTTGTAGTTGTGTATAAATATATATATGCATCGATATACAAAATCTGTATAAACTTGAATCTAATGTTATCAACTTCTAAAATTTTTGTTCATTTTTTCTGGATTAGGCAGAAGGGAAGTTTAAAGTGTCCAGATTTTGCATTTTGCACCCTGATGTTTATGGCTTTTCCTCTGGCAGAACCTAGTGCTGAGAGTGAAGTGCCTGGGTTTCGTAGGGTACTTCTGAGGAAGGAAAACAAAAACAAGACAAACAACATGAAAATGTTGACAGTAATTATTACAAAATTTCAAATGTAAATCTGTTTCTGAAATGTTACTTTTCTCCACACTGTAAACCTGTGACACTGGGCTTTGGAATTGACTTTGCTATGTACAAGTGTCAGAACCCACATTCTGCAAGCCATTAATAAATTTTATATTATCAGGTTTTAAACAAAGAAGCTGTGGTAATGATATGCAAGTTTACATACAACCTAGAGTTAAAACCAGGCATTCAAATTCTCTTCAGCTCAAGAAAATCTGGTCTAAGTAACCTTATCAGAGACATCTGCGTGTCATTCTCTTGCTTCATGACTCTGAAGGATCAGAAGATTCACCAGGTTTCTACATTACTAAAAACTTAAGAATGGGAATTGAAGCACTGACAGTCTTCCTATTGCAGCTGTCTGATCAAACTCAACTGAGAAAAATTGTGCAAATTTTAGGAGTCAGATGGCAAAAAACGTGTACTGCTACAGCAGATACATTATCAGTTTGGAAGTATTATTACTCTTACATTTTTGCAAGCAGAGAAACTTAAGCCAAGTGTTACCTGCTATGAGGGAGATTCTACACAACTTAACAATTATTTTTTACTTATTCATAATCACAATCATATTCATTTAACTGAAACTAATTTCTCAGAGGGAGCTTTTTATTTGCACTTAAGTGAACTAGCTGAAAAAGTGTTCTGCTGTTGAAAGAACTGGCTGGAAGAACTCATCCAAAAAATATTGCTCTGTGCTAGAGAACTTTCTAAACAAAGCTGGTGGAACAAAAGTGCATAAGTAATTAAGTCCATACAGATACATTTTTAATATAAAAGACCAAATATATTTGATATAACATAATTTCACTGTGGGCAATGGTAAAAGAAATATTAAATTGAGAATGCTATTGAAGTGTTTACAAAAATGAAGGGCGGTTTAGAAACTAAGGCAATATTTCTCCATTGCTACTGTTCAAATGCTGAAAAAGTTCCCATATGCCTAAAATTGAAAATAATGGTGCATGAAAATTTCCTTATGAACTATGGCTTTTAGTTTCTTCCAATTAAGATGGAACTAAGGAAAAGATCCTTTGCATTTATTGGAGCACCAGCTTAAAATGGGTTCTCCAAACTTCTTTATCTGCTTGATACAATTTGTTTAAAATGTAATTGATTAGATGAGAGTATGTTGTGGAGTGTCATGTAAAAATTCTTTGATATATATATTCCTATAATGAAATTTTAACTAACACTCACTGCCTGAGGATAATAATGAGAATGTGATAGCAATTCTCAATAGGATTTTCCCAGCAAACGATTTTCGATGACATATTAAATTAAACATCCTAAATAAGGATTTGATTTCTCTTAAATTAACATTTCTTTTTAATTTATAATAATTTGATACCAATTAGCATACATGCTTGACAATTTAGATACATACCCACTGTTGTATAGTGCAACTAAATAAATAGATGTTTTTATAACAAGTTGGTGGTTAGTTACATTTGGATAAAAAAACCAGAAAGATATAACTTTTGAGATTGAGATGAACGTGTTGTGTTTGCTTTCAAAAAAGTAGACTGAGAAAAATATTTTGTATAAGTACTTCAAAAATTTAGAAGTTGGTCATTGTGATGGAGGCACTTGGCCCCTTAAACAAACTAACCATACCTTGGTGCAGTTTCCAAAGGGGTAAAGGCCTGGGCTGTAGCTCCAGGCTGTTCGTCCTGTAGGAAACCCTCAAAGGAACAGAGTGACCCACAGTTTCTCCAAGAGTCACTTGCCAAGGACCAAGGAACGTTGTGGGAACAAGGAGTCTCATTCATACCTTTTCCACTGCACTTATTTTGGCCACAAGTTAGTAACTTTTTTCCAGAAATGTAGCAGCTACGCCAGGAGTTTAGAAAGCATCTCTGGATCTTGTGACTCAATGTGAAAGTCTCCCTCACACTTTTATGTCTCCAGTCTCTGTGTAATTCATTCTACCTTGATTCTAAGTCAATTTTCCTTTGTGTGGGGTTTTTTTCATGGAGTAAATAATACAGTAAATCTTGTCACTGAGCTGTGTTAAATGGCACCTTAAAAAAATTCAAATTAAAACCACTTTTGCTAATAACTTGACAGTGATTCTTTGAATGAATTAAATTTTTCTTTCATTTTGGTCATGGATCCAAAATGAAAAACTCTGGAGAAATGTAAAATATTTAATTTAAGAAAAAAATCAATTTATTTCTGTAGTTTTTCTTTCTCAGGTATTACTGATAGCAAAACTGATAGTACCTTAGCTTCACTTTCTTTTCTGTTAGGTCAGCTAAGGCCTGACAGACCAGTAAAGACTTTCTCCTCATGGCCATCCCAAATTTCAGCTCAGAAGGGAACAAATCTTGACTGTACATAGACTCCTGGAGTTTGGGTGAATATTTACAAAATTCTCTTATCTTCAAATAATACCACACCAAATTGTCTTATACACTAGCTATGACCATTGAGAATGAGTACAATACCATCCCAAATTGTGCCACTTAATCCCTAACTTAAAATCCTTCCAAGGAGACAACTAATTCCCTCTGAATCAAACCGTGCTTGGCATGGATTTCCTTAATTAAAATATCGATTTTTTTCTTTAAATCTCCATTACTTATTGCCTCTATGGACATGTTAAAAGGTGATGAAATATAATGTGCTAGTACTTGTTTGAGAGAAGAAAAAACATCAGCAATACATTGCAAGGTTCTTGTCAATGCAACTCAGATAGCCAGCACTGTTGAGAAAGGGAGTGAGAGCACAAAGATGTTTGAGAAAGAATTACTTCCTCTTGTGGAGAGAATTAAGGGAAATAGCTGGGAAAACTATAAATGAAGAACAACTAAAACCCTGAAACCTTCTCTTGCCCACATGTTTCCAGGAATCACTTGCAGAATATATATGGTTATATCACAGGATTTAATTAATCTAATGGACCTGAGAGGAAGCAGTAAAAAACCCCACTATATCAGTGATACTGCTCTGGTTTATTTTATTAAATTTCACACTCTTAGCACAAAGCATAAAGATAGAAAATGTATCTCCTGAAATATACAGGGCTCAAGAAGAGCAGCAGTCATACGGATAATTGGTGCTGTTAATACGTATGCTACGGATCCTGCATTCTGCTCCTCTAGAAACATTGACAAATAAAGCTAATTTTGGGCATTTGGGTGCATTGCTAGCAGAGCATTCAGTTAAAAAAAAATCATTTCCTCTTATGTGCTGCCTCACTGGATGCCTGATTAAAACCATTAATGTTCCTCTCCCTCCTCGCAAGTCTAGACAACTCATGCCTAAAGAGAGAGATAACCAGAGGAAGAGGACATTTCATAGTGGTACAGTAGAAAAAGAACTTACCTGTAACAAATTACACACATAAAACTTCTATTTGCAACTTTGCTAGTTAAAATCAGTAACCAGTTCTGCTAGCCTTGAACTTCGAAGTTCCTTATCACACACACACACCCCCACACCCATGCACACAGACACACTTCCTGTAGATGCACATTTTCCCAGTCATTTAGGCTGCAGAGAACAATTTCACATCTGAAAACACAATAGGAATGAGACTGCTCCCATCTTTGGCCCCAAGTTCTCTCTTTCTGGTGCTAGTTCATGAATAGACTTCCTCTGCCGGAGGATTTGTACTAACGTGGCTTTGAGGGCTTATCATCCCTCTGTTCTGTTTGTGTTTGCAATAACTGATGCTTCATGGTATATCTTAGATAAACAGGAAAGGTGGTGAGGCAGAAGTAACCTCACAAGGAAAGGGTACCTTAAAACAGTTAAAATCTATTCAGCATTTTCAGAGAAAGATGGGAAGAAGAAAAGGCAGAAGAAAAGAAGACTTTGTGGCCCTGGTAAAAAATGCTTACTTCTTATCAACATTTCCTGATTCAAGAGAAATGAGCAGTATGTTTATTCATACAATCTGACTAATACTCATAAATCTCTTGTAAGAAATGCATCTTTGTTTATATTCCCTCAGATAATGAGGGAACAACAGAGATAATCCAGGTTGTTTCCCAGGATACATGCACTAAGAAAGGACATTTAATACAAGGTAGGAGTGAGCATTCCTTATCAGCAAGATCTAAAAAGGACAGAAGAGCAAAGAGAGTCTAGAGCATCACTCTTGGTGGCAAATTTAACAAATTGTCTCATGTTCCCTTCCTATAGAATTTCTGTTGGTATTGGCATTGACATCTGTTTATCTCTGAGACTTGTTCAAACACAGAGCGAGAATAAATATAATTTTTAATTATCTGCTTTTTCACCTCATACTTGAAGAAAATATCTTCTTCTGTAACTTCAAATGCTCCTGTGCAACAACTTTGGCAGTATTAGACTTACAGTTGGACTTGATCTTAAAGATCTTTTGCAACCTAAGTTCCTCTATGATTCTGTGGACTTCCTAAGAGTCATGAATGTCTGGGCAGCGTGTATGTAACATCACCAAAAACATTGATGATGCAAGTGATGCAACACAGAATCTGTACTTTAATACATGTTCCACAATTCTGCATTTGAAAGACTTGCCTTGATTTGAAATTTTCAGAAAACTACAGTAATCACCAGCAGCTTGTCTTCGAGTAATTATTTTTCTTGCAGTTTGTTAATAAATCTTAAAACCTATATCCTCTTTTTCTACTTGCTCATTGAGTTTTAGAGGAGATGAAGTGTGAACTGAAGTTAAGAAATTCTATCCTTCTTGTGACTGTAACACACCAATAACTTCTAGAGTATTGCTAAATAAATAACTAAAATTATATTATTTATTAACAAT